>OMLI01090741.1:0-31511 GCA_900302605.1 Rondeletia loricata | reverse complement strand
TGGGCGACACGGTGGGCCTCGCGCTGCACCATCAGCGGGAGCTGGAGGCGCCGCTCATCCCCCAGCGGACTCACTCGCTTCTGTACGCACCCCAGAAGAAGGTGAGGACCGATGGGGGAGTGGAGACCTTTGTCAGCCAGCTGACAGCCACCGACCCTGACGACAGCCCGCAGTCCCCAAATAGAGACTCCTTGTACACTAGTATGCCTAATCTGAGGGACTCTCCATACCCCGAGAGCAGCCCCGACGTGGTGGAGGACCTGTCCCCCTCCAAGAGGAGCGAGAACGAGGACGTTTACTACAAGAGCATGCCTAACTTAGGGGCTGGACACCAGCTCCAAGCCTATTACCAGATCAGTCGAGGGAACAGTGATGGTTACATTATTCCTATCACTAAGGAGGGCTGTATCCCTGAAGGAGATGTACGGGAAGGACAGATGCAGTTAGTGACAAGCCTTTAAATGTATTTAAATCATCCCCAAACTTCCTCCTCTTTCTCCTCCTCTTTTGCAGTCCTGACCTCTTGGAGGACACGCGGAGAGATGCCAGGAAAGCGTTTGTTTTATTTTCAAAGAGAGCCTAGGAGCCCCAAACCTCCTCTACCCCATCCTCATCCCCCCTTTTCCCCAAACACACCACTCTTCCTACCTTTCCCGCAGACCAAGAGACTTTAAAGAGTTTTAAAGAGACTGTACATAAAATGCAGAGTCAAATTTCAATTTTAAGAGACAAGCCAACTATGTATTTAAATGTGCTGCTGCTGTTGAATTATTGAGAAAAAATTAAGGTACAAAAAAAAACACCAAAAAAATGTAATGGCTACATCAGATCAGCAGTTTACCAGTCAGAAGGTTGTACATACACTCCCCAACGTCCTCGTCGAAGCCTGTTTTGTATTGTATACAAAATGACACCTTTGGACCGGGATACGGACTATGTTTGTTTGTAAAATATTCCTGATCAGACTGTTATAATAGGAATATAAGGTCCTGGTTGCCCAGAGTCGCTCCCCATCACGTGAAGTTTGGATTGTATAACCACTAGCAATCAAGCCCCTGGCCTTATATTTTCTCAATTGTACATTGAACTGTTGTCAAGGAAAATGGCTAAAATATATATTTTGTTGTATTGCTAGTGTAAAATAAAAAAATCATGGGAAACCGTAAATATGAAGAAACCTTTTAATTGAAAAATTTAACGTTTGAGAGACTATTGTGTAAAAGTTGCACATATGTTATACAATGTGTTTATGGTTCCAACACGTCATTCATGGTAGTTTGAACGTAAAGGCTGACGAAAACAAGGAGGATTCAACAAATTACAAGGTGCATACTCACGTTTTCCACTTGTGAACAGTGTTTTTTGCTTAATAAGTTCCATTGATATCGCCCGTTGAAATGTGTTTATTTGATTTTGCCAAAGTGACATTACTTTAGTAGAACGGGAATTCAAAAACCCAATTAAAGACGTTTATGCGTTGCACAGTTTTTTTGTGTAATTCTGAATGAAATAGATCTTTTCACCAGTCGTGGGCAAAGCGCAACGGAAATGAAACCAACTTTTGACAATAAAGTTTCTATTCATCATAAATGTAGTTCTCACGCCTGGGTTTGGACAATTTATTTATTGAAATATTTCCAAAACATGAATGGGAAATGTGTGAATATTTTCCAGCACTGGTATAATGCCGTACTGTAGCTCATGTTTTCATGTGAACATGTTAAGGGGCTCGTCACTAAAGACTGATGTAAAGTTCAACACTTGTTTAACAAATTAAATAAATGTGAGATTTTTTGTCAAATGCCAGTTGCTTTTTTTAATGGTTTGTGTTTTTGGTACTATTTGAGAAAACAGGCTTGATTATTTTGCTATGGACAGAATACACTTTTGACTCAGGTTATAAGTAAGTCCCAAGCACCTTGGAAGGTAAAAGTCAGTGAATTTGATTTATTTTTTTCTTCAGTCAGTGCAGAGTAGATGGAGCTCATGTCACCGTATATGTTAGAGAAGCCAAATCTTTCCATGTGATTCAAAGATGAGAAACTCAGGTAGGAAAAATTACATTGTAAATGTTCTTCTGTGTGGTTGTAACACTCCAATAAAGGTTCAAAAAATGACACTGGTTCACAGCATTGTCCGCTTAGTATATTCTTGAATGAGCACCACTTCTGCCACCATTAAAAGGCCCTGTAATGCCTGTTGGCTGTAATGCAGTGTGTGAGTGGAAACATGTCCATGAGCCTAACAAGGGTCAGGGGTCAGGGTTACACTTGACAGCGTCTGGAGAAATACATCGTACATTTGCTCCAATTAATGTCTGCTGCTGCTGAAGAGCACATTCAGTTCCTGTACGGTTTATGCCTCAGGTACTGCTAAGCGTTTTAATACAACACCAGTTGAGGCGGAGTGACAGCTCTCAGCAGGGAGGCTGGAAATTGCTTTGTTTACCATTTGGCATTGAAGGAAATGACTCCGAACTCACTTTCTGTCAGAGCCGGTGCACATAATGCTGTGTGGTCCGCGTGTTGTTTTGACTTTTTGTACAACTGAGCATGTGACATTTTGTGCAATTATCTGAGGGTACAAATTGTCATTATGTAATTTATTTGTGATCTACTGTACAGACACCTAAAATGTCAGTTTTGAATCACATTGTGTGGTGATTGTTGACTGTTGAAATGGCAGATATAATGACGTGCATAATAATGAAACGAAATCACTTTCATTTGGAGCGTGCATTGTGAAAAGTCTACTTTGTATGAGAAGCCCAAAGGAATCAATATACAAGATGTTTAAAAAAAAAATCCTTTTTATAATTTCTTTAAAATATGTATATTGTTATTAGGCAGTGACACATCTTCAAACATAGGCTTTCTCTGCATGGTTTCACGTAATTACAAAAAGAGTGAATCCATTTTAACAAAGAATCTTAAGGGTCTTCTTACAGTTACAGAGCTAAATAAGTTGGTGCCTTTTTGTGTAAGAGTGTACAGTATCCCGTCTAGAAACTTATTCTAAAGCGTCACTGAAGTCAACACCGAAAAAAAGCAATGTTTCAATGTCAAAAGTTATCCTACTGTGTCTTTGTTCAGTGTTGTCGTGAGCATAAATCATTCTTGCAGTCACTCTTCACGAGCATTTTGTGTTTACCTGAAATATAAAAGACAACTCTCCAGTGCAAGATTCTGTCTAAACTGTAAGAAAAATCCACACTTGGCAGAATCTCACATTTCGACCAACAGTGTAGTCACTCTGTTCAAATGCAGGTAAACAAATAATACAGCCGGCCCTTTCCTCACCCTCCTCACTAACTGCAGTTTGTTTATCCTAGCGTAGTGACCTCAGACGCAGATAAGCTTGGCTGGTAAGCAGGTTTATTTTCATTATTATGGGCAGGGAAATGTGATCTTGGATTAGCTATTTGTCTGTGACAGGGGGATGTGGACTCTGCACCCTCTAGCTTTGCGTGTGGCCCTCTCGCCATGCGAGAGCCTCGCTCAGGGAGAGACTCGCCCTTTGTCAAACATCGATTCAGAAGTAGGCCGGGAGCCGAGGGGCGCAGAGCTCGGTCGCTCCCACAGAGGAGCGGATCGGCCCCTGGAAACAGAGGTAGAGAATACCGTCAGCAGAATCGAGGTGAAACCGCGAAAGACGGATGTGTTATTGACTTTTTAGAGGCGAGAGGCTCATTTGTGACCAAACATGGATATTTGTGATGGTCGAATCAGAGCTAGTATTGATGATCCAAGGAATACTGTAGGACATGATGCAATTAGATGAAAGAGATGTTCCTGTTGACGAGAGATGGTGGGTTTTCTCCAGATCACAGAATGCACTGGAGCTCTCTGGGAAAAATAAAAAGATGAGGCCTTTCCAAGGGGCTGTTGCTATTTCGGTCACACGGTGATTTAATAAACATTTAATTAAAGTAATCATCTGTTTAGGATCAACTGTGAAGAGCTTCGTCAGTTTGAAGGAAAGGATGATTATGTGCGTTGTTTAATTACAATCCATCACCAGTTGCATGTATTATCTCCATGATTATCTTCCCTGACATCATCAGGTGTGAATGAAAAGGTGACTTTCTAACTCGACATCCCCACCTTGACCAAACAAAGAGAGAGGCTTGAGAATGAAAGCGATTGTGTACAAGCAAAAGAAAACCTCTTCAGCCACAAACAGTGACCGGCAGTGAAAAGTAACTTCCCCAAAACTCTTGAAGTCAAAGGGGAACCTTTAACTGCTTAGTCTTTTCTTCCCCCAGCCTCTTTTGTCCGGTCCCCAACTTCAAACGTGCGGATTTACGGACCGTGGGCGACTTAGATCCGGTCCTGTCGAGGTGAAAAATCCAATTAACCTGCAGCTCCAGCTGCCTTCGTTATAATCCCCTCCCATAATTATGAAATTACCAGATGCAGGATTTCAAATGAAAGAAGGATGAAAGTGGCTCAGAAAAAAAGATGAAATGAAATAAACTACACTGTGCCAGAATACAGAGTTCCAATTTACCTCAAGGGAGAACAGCTAAGGTGAGACCTGCAAAAGGCCTTGTAATCAGAAATATCACAACAAAAACACGGTTGAGGTTGGATCTTGAAATAGCCATGGAGATGAATGGATCAACTCTTGGATCTGATGTCATATCTGCTCCTGTATTCAGGAAACACTTTTGCAGTGACGATATCATCTTGGTGTAAGACTACAATCAGCGCTAAAAGTATTTGGACAGTGAAAAAGTGGTTGACCTGCAAGAGTTGTAATGCATTTTTATATACAAGCAAATAATTGGTCAGCGGTAATAGCTTAAAGTCTAAATTTTTGGATGTGTTTATTTCATTAATAAACTGCAAAAACAACAATATTTCCAATGCATAAAATACATACTGGAAACAACCAATTGCAAAGGTGTGATAAGTAGCATAACACAATCCTCTTATGTAATAGTCTGAAATATCACATTATTCCTTCACAGCAATCGGGGACAATGCGTTTCTGCTTCTGGTGTTCAGCTCCTTCACAGCAGAGAGAGAGTCTGCCTCATCAGTAAATCTAACATTCGTCTGATAAACTCATTGGCGCTAGCCGGAGGCGAGCCTCGAGCCATAACTACTGGATCTCCTGCAATGAAAGCTCGTGCGGGGATAATACGGCTAACTCCCACTCACACTAGCCCTGCCGTACGCAGACAAACTAATGCTTTCACAGAGCAAGCGTACCTCTATGTTCAGATTCACACCATTCAACAAGAGGAAACAACATGTAACTACTTAATTGACACTCACCTGTGCTATTTGCTCTCAAAGTAAGGGAATCCACTTCTACCTTTACAGTCAAAACGCTGTCGTTATGGTAATAGGCAGGTTCAGGGGTACGGCATGACACACTGAAGAGCAAAAGGAGTCGGCCAACAATCTCAGACATAAGCATAATATAATAACATCTGCATTTGAATGCATTATATCACAAGAAGCAACATCATGACAGCATTTCGTGTAAGTGAAAAGTCACAGGTTCAATAGCCAATGTGTATCCATCACCGGCCATGTCTCCTGTCAAAGTGCCTTTGAGCAAGATGCTGAACCCCTGCCTGCTCACTCAATGTACTGCGACTAGATAAGAGCAGCTAAATGCTTAAAATCACACTCATGTCAGGGTTATATGAGCAGAGCTACCATACTAATGCACAGTACCATACTGACTGAGGTCACTACAAGGGCAGCAGTTGCCAACCTTAAAAACCCATTTGGTTTGTTCACAGAATTGAAAAATATATACAGTACTGTACAAGACCATCCTTTTGTTTATTTCATTTCCAGTCAAAATGGCCTTTAAGTGCAAGTTATTCATTTTTCAGTGTCAGAAAAAAACCAGTTTTCCAGAGTATTGCATGATGTATTAAGATTTGTTTGTATTTATTTATACATGATGTCTTCAATCGAAACCAAATCACAAACTCCAGATGTTGTTCTACATCCCCAAACCTGCACTGATCCTCCACCATGCCTGACTGATGGTTGTAGACTTGGTTCTGAGTCTTTCATTGCTTCGGCGGCGTACATACTGCCTTCTGTTACTTCCAAACATCTCAAACTGAGACTCATCAGTCCATAAAACCGGATTTTTGACAGCAACACATCCTTTCAGACCCGTAGCATTGAGTTGTCTTCTCACAGTGGAAGGATCGACAGAAACACCTGTGGATTTTTTCAGATCTGAAGCTGAGTGGAGCTTGATTTGTTCCTCTCTCTCAAAGATGAAAGCTTTAAGTGCTGTCTATCTGATGGTGATAGTTCTGGTGGTCTACCAGGTCTTGCACGGTTGTTAGGAGTCCCATTTTCTCTATTTCTTACAATCATTTCTTGAACTTGCATGATTGTTTGACACCAAAAAATAAATAATCTGTACTGAATGGCCTAAAGGGCTAAAGGGTGGACTCGGACTCTTGCACAGTACTGTATTTTTTATCTTGAAGGTCACTTTTTGACTTTAAAGAAGCATTCGGGAATCTCTTCTAATTTCCCCTGCTCTTTCCGTCTTATCCATGGTTTAAACCAATAAAAAATTACGTTTCATAAACTGTTTAATATTTAAAACCTGCTCGTACGCTCCAGGAACATGTCATAAATTATTTGGAGCCCGTTGGCTTTTTAAAGTCTTTTTTTTCCGTAATAGAACTCACTACACACTAATTCACTGTAACATACTAATGTGGCATCACCTTGAACGCGTTTAGTTGAGAGTGTTAAATGGTAATATCGGTGTCGGTGAAATCTGTATGCAAAAATATGCAACACATTTCCTATTTTCAAATAATGAAGGCAACAAGATCCATTGATTGGACTTGTCTCATCGAACCAAGAGAATTCACGGTGGGACATAACGCACGCACCGGCCCGGCACCGCCTTTTTAACCGATAAGTCGAGGGACAGCAGTTGTAACCTTGAGTATAGGTGTGCGTTGCAACTGAATATTGATTCCGAGTTTCCTTGCTGGTGGCGAGGGTGCAAGGAGGACTATGAATACGAGATATAAAATATATTATGAATGTCTCTGTTGCATTGTAGTTTCTCATTAAGATTCAGAAGGGCCTATGCAGAGGAACCTTGTCATGCTAATCCTGGCCAAGTGGTCCCACAGGGTCCCTGCAACTGTGAGCGAGGAGGCGAGCGTACATCTCCAAGAACCTTTTTTTGCGTGTGATCTTTGTCATATTATTTCCATTGCCTTTGTGTTGTCATTGCCCTATATGTACAGCACTTTGTCTTAGTCAAAATATCTGGTTAGGATACCAAAACGCACCGCTTGCTCTACTTCTCCTCTGAGTTGTAAGGGCAGAGGCACGGGAAGGTACACAAATATATCCTTTAGAAGATTAGAATGAATCAACAAGTGTTGAAGAATCAGAAAAGAAAGTCACCTTGTTTATGAAATGACTTGGACTCAGGTCAGTTCTTTTTATTCCTGGAGAACCATCTAGTTTGCATGCTCAAATGCAATTATACGAAGACATAAGGGAATAACGGATAAGCCCGTCTCAGAAAGAATATACTGTACGCTGTATAATTTAATGTCTTCTGAACCCAAGGTCAGTTTCAATATAACATGAGTGAAGTGTGGTGAGATCTAATCTGATTTCGTTTTATTAAAATGAGAATACATTTCAAGAAATCAATTGCACTTTTTTTTTTATTCATACCAACAGTTTATTCCACCCGTGTCTGGCGGGACGAGCACCTACCACTGCTATGTGTTGGGTGACAATTTGCAAATACACATTAGATTGTGTGGGTCTGCATATTTGAGTTGAATAACCAATTTGGGGAATATATAAGCAAGAGGCAACTCCACAAAATGCAATAAATTCAAATATTGATGATATAACAGTGTGAATACTATACTATACTATAATAGTGTAATGGTCTAACAAAAGGGCGCGCTCCAAAACATCCTGCATCTGAAGTCAACCTAACCATTGTACATTTCCTAGCTGATGAAATTACTGGCATGACCTTTAAAGCGTCACATTAATTCCTCTTAAACTCTTTGTATCTGATATCGTACATACAAGATGTCTGCCAGTCATATAAATGAAATCTCAGATACTCACATTGCACATAGAAAGGGGGAAAAGCATTATGTTGACTGAAAGAGGACGACAAGCAATTAATGATATCTGAGCCGGGGTTTCAAATCTCCCAACAATCAAAAATAGATTTAAATGATCACATGGTCGAATGCGAGGCGTGCTTCCGCCCTCGGAGCCATTTCTATGGTAATACAGAAGGGCAGAAGGGTAAATTGCTTTGAGCTTATTTGTGATAATCATACTATCGGCACTGAGCACAATGAATGGTTCCTATTACATGTTCTAGCAGAAGGCCTGGAAATAGACTTTTAATTTGAATGTATTTCAATAATGCGGCGTGTAATGGATTATAGTGGCACTGCCGCCTGATTGATTAGCTTCACCCTTTATGTGCAGCGCATGAGTCCGTCCTCCACTGGAGATGTCCTGACGTAGATAGCGTTTCAATGACAGACTGCGGCTTGACTTTGCAATTCAATGCAGAAGCCTACAGTGCGGTGCGATCATTATGGGAAACGCTCATTGGACTGTCTGTCTGGCGGGGGCCTACGATATATCCTCCCTGCACATGCACCGTTCGGATGCATTAAAGCAGAGCCAGGGGGATCCCGACAGATGTTGAATGGTTGTTTTGTCTTGAGTACATTAGGGGCTTTTCAGCTCGAAGGTGATACGAAGTAGGAGCCGCATTAGGACTCACTTTGTTGTTATAGCTTACAGCTGTGGCTGGCAGATCAGTCCATGAAATGAGATATTCAGTAGATATTCGGAAGGACCGTAGGTGGTCACGTGTTTGTGTGTTTTGAATTCTCTTGGTTCAAGGCAGCTTAGGAGAAAATATTTAACTGTAATCAAACCGAGTTTTTCACACCGATATACTGTAGGTCATTTAAAAATGGGTTAATCGGGGTTGGGTAGATTAGAGCAGGAACTGTGATGAAGAAAAGACTCACCTGGCACCAACACTGCCGGGTTAGGGGTTTGGTTTCCACAGAGGCCACCCATGCTAAAAATGCATGCCCTCATGGCACTGTAAGGGTCTTCGGGATAAAAGCAACAACTGAAGGGCATATGTTAATACTGTTCACTGAGGAGGCTTAGTGCCAATTGTCTGTTTAACACATTCAAATGGGGTCATTCCTCAGCACAAAGGCTAATCTTCCTGCTACACTGTACAGCTATACTGGTATAGTTGCTGATACCATGTTGAGATTCGCTCTGGGATGGAACTAGCAAGCCGGTACATTTGTATTCACTGGGCAGCTACAGTATCTGCAGGGTTTGTCTTTATGTGGCCAATGTGCCAGGAGCATTGGAGGACAACCAGATGCAGAGAATCACAAGTGGTACTTAGTCCGCGGCCGAGGTATCAACGTGTATCATCCGGATAGACGTGTCAATTTAAGTGTGCCACATGCAACGTGTTGTGCCTTGAGCTGCACTCCCTGCGTTCATTTCCTGTTGTCTGAGTTCAAAGTGTCTGTCACCCGGCGTCAGTCGCGTTGCCGGTTTCTCCCTCGCTGCCCTGGGACCCCTCCGCGCTTGCAGGAAATGTTGTTTTCCCTTATCGGTACACTGGGTCACTTGGTCGATGGTGCCAGAGGTCCGCTGGGGTCAGGGCAGCTGACAGGGACACTGTCGCCGCTCCATGATGAAATGCTCAGCCGATTTCCGTCCAGACCCTGAATGCTCCCGGAGGAAGGAGAGGCGGTGAGACAGATGACTGAGGGAGGAGGAGAGAGGTGAGGGTGATGGAGGAGAGGGTGGAGGTAGAAAGCAGTCAAGCTTGGACTCTGTGTTGATCAATACAGAATGACCATGTGAAAGTGCCGGGCTGGTGGGCAAACTATGCGGCTGGAGAAAACAAAGGTCCACTTGATTGGAACAGCACTGCAGATTAACGAGACCCTCTGTACATATTCGCCCGGAGGCATTAATCAACAGTGGATAGACTAATCAGAATAATAGGCGAGGTGATTATACGGCACTGATACGCCGCTCTTCTTCGTGGTTCTTGGCATGAGTTCGTTTACGAGCCACTTGTTGGTTGAAAGTGATATAACAACACCGATTGTGAGGCACAATGGTAAATCAGCGGGCAATCAACAAGTTTTGCGCCTTCCACAGAAGCATGATTTGATTAATAGTTTAATTTAGGATCTGCACAAAATCACAGATTGCTAAAAATACCATCTCATTATCTGATCAAACAATGTGGCCAAATTGCTGTGTCATTAACTGAAATTGATATTGAATATCCACAACATATCAGATGTATAATAATTTTGAGGTGTTTTATCAGCGTCACTGTGCCCTGCAAGCTATTTAGGATTCTCACTGCATGAAGTATGAAATGTGTTTGTGAATAATATCTAAATATAACTGAACTGCCATGACTCAGGGTCTGCCGTCTTCTTCAGGGGTCAGTGGAGAACAGAATGAACGGCAGGCGTTTCTGATGAAAGAATCGTTTTCTCACCGTTATTATTCAGTCTAATAACAACATTCAGTGTTACGGGTCACTGTGTCTCACCTTTACCCGACACCCAACACAACACAGTTCCTCTTCTAACACTATAACTATAACTAACAATAAATATGGTCTGATCGCACACTCAAAATAATTACCTGTACTTTTAAACCACGACAGCTCAAACAAGGGTACTGCATGGAGCAATCCACTAGTTTACAACACAAACATCAACCTGCTAACATAAGAAAAAATATAGATTCATCTTTATAATTGGTACTGATTTATAATCTGACACCTCTCAATGCTAGTTGCTATTTGATGATGGGAATGATAATGAAAAGGTGTAATTTTAGCACATCCTGTAATTGTTCTCATGAATATATATTGGTTTGTTAGATTTCCCAGCATCTCAGATTTTCACCTTTGCATCTAATCAACACCCTCAGCAGCGACTCGTTGCCTTTAAGCCACAACCCAGTAAGAAACTGCTGACTTACCCCTTCATAGTAACACCCCGTTTTTCTCTACACAAAAAAATAACTTTTATAAAGAGTAAGCCGAATCTCTCAGCCGAGGCAAAGTTGAAGGACTGAGACGTTGTCGTTCTCGAAGTTCTTTGACGTCTCGCACTGACTGACAGTGATCGTTATGAATCCGCCTCGTGGGGTTGCGAGGCCTGAAGTAATGGAGATACGTTGTAATTGGTGTCGTATACTCGACGTTTAATTCCCCAGCCTTTACAATGACACGTACATGGTGCCGTGAGTCTGTGGCAGCTGCTCAGAGTCAATCTGGAGAATCCGTTACGTCACTTTGAAAAAGATGACAACAGCCAGTTAACATTAGAACAGCCACTCGCTGCGCCAGACACTTGCCTGCCGTAACAATGTGAAATAATTAGTAGGGATTAGGAAATGAATCCTGTAACAGTGCAAGCAGGTGACAGTGTGCTCCAACTCATTCCCAGAGAATTCAAACCGGTCGTTTTGGAATGATAGACCGTAGAAATAAGAGGCCTGCTTGTCATGTACACTGTATAATAAAGCAGAAATGGCATTAAAAAGTATTATATAATATATATTACACTGTATGCAGGTTTATGTGCGACTGCTGCTGTAGATAGGTTAAAGCTACACTAAGCAACTTCGCATGTGGGCGGCTCCAAATGGCAGTGAGAGGTAATCTTTAACTTCGATACCCAGAAATCCTGTAACGTGACGTCAGTAAACTGCACACAGCACGCTCATGTTTACCAACCCGGCAGTCTCCTAGTGGAGCTTTAAAGAAATGTCACCCTCTCCTGGCAGTATTCCATGAACTTCTGAGTTCATCAAGTTGAAGATGATGATATCCTCAAAAACGTCTGTACTCTAGAACCATGTAATATCTGTTAAAAATAAGATGTTCATCCTTCTAATGAATCTGAAGCTACTCTTTGCCACAAGGATATCTCGGCAGGCCTGGCCTGACACGCAGCTATGGAGCTGTCTCACATTTCGCACATATCGCCATAGGATATCTGATCAATGCAGAGGCTGACTAATATGATTGGCTGCTCCCCGCCCAACCATCCTTGTGTGTGTGTGTGTGTGTGTGTGTGTGTGCCTGATGGAGGAGTCACAGAGCACAGATGAGCAGGGAGGATCAGGTCACTGGGAACCCACAGAGAAAAGTGGAGAGGGGAGAGGGGGGGAGCTCATGTGGAAATGGAGTGTCATTGTGTTTCACCTTCATTAGCCGGAGTCACCACACGTTCTCACCCGGCCGTAGTGTAGTTAACCACCTCAGCTGCTGCCTCGCATAATGACAAAGTGCAGTAACGGGAGAAACAGGATGACACCTGCCTTGGGAGGGGGTGGACTGTTGTTTCCCATCAGTCATTTATTAGGTGTTTTATCACTGCTGTCATGGGAAAGCCACCTACTGTAACGGCGATTCTGGTCATTTTCATGTTATTGGTTGAACTGAAGGCTTAAGGCCATTGTACACTTGCTGCAGAAACAAATGTTGGGAGGTTTGTATGGACAAAAGAACATGTTTGCGGAAAAAACAAAGTGCTGCTTTGGTTTGGCGCAGGCGTGCTGGCCGAACTAGTGGAATTCTTTGCACACCACTGCTTGACTGTCTGCAACTGGTCTAAAATATCACGACTGGTTGTGTTGCCTTGTGGAAAAGCATCTCTATCACCTTCATGACTGATCAAACGGTTTCTAAATCCTCATATTCCCTCAGCTGCCTTTGTCGCTCTTTCTTTCTGGAATCTATGATGATGATATGAGAATACGCTTCATATGAATATGGCATCGTTATTAAAATGTGTCACTTTATGACGCCTGGACACTTGAGAAATATGAAGCTGTCACAGAACATAATGATATCTTGACTGACCCAATATCAGTATAATCTCCAATGATTTTAGACTGTACAGTATATCACCACAAGGCAAAGTGAAGAATGCATTACAGACAGTAAAACAATAATAATTAAAAGCCAATAAAAAAAGACATAATGAATTAGAAAACGGGCTACGAAAGATCGAACCGGGCAAATACAACCAGAATAACAGACATGTTTAATGACGAGCAGCGAAACAGGAGCCTCCGTTTTTCCTTTTTCTATATTTATTTATCCTTTTACGACAGACCGTTTTATTGTTGCAGCTGTTGTTTTCCGTGTCATTTGTATTAAGGAACGGGGAAGCATCCTCTCCCATCACTGAGAACACTGACACCGCCGTGATTTATAATCCCTGTGAATAATTTGCAAAGCATTCGATCTCTCTCTCTCTCTCTCTCTCTCTGTGTGCGAGACAGACCGATATAAATTTCCTTTTAAGACTACCCACGGGACGTTTAGGATAAAAATTCTCTCAACACAGTCGCTGTAGGCTAAAGGCACGGTCGGCTGCACCGGGCTTGTCAAAGCACCGTCATTAGGAACACTGTTAACTTTATTACAAAAAGAAGCCTTTCTGGGAGCGAAGCTGTGTTTCTCACAGTTACACAAATGGAGTTTTTCACTTGTATCGTGTGCTAAATCATAAATAATTTAAATTTAAATTTAATAGGAAGTGCATTTCGAAATGACACGATAATGTTTGTGTGGACAGATTTGCAGACCTCGTCCTCGGGCGGCCGGGTGTGTTTTCCTTTATTTGCATTGCCGCATAGATAAATCACTTGACACCTTTACAGTTTGTGTAACGGACTACAGAGAATTGCTTTTTCTGGAGGAATGCAGTACCTTTGTGTACATAACTGTGTACTAGTCAATTTATCATCAGACAGTAATTTAAGTAATTAGGGCAGTGATAAATCTGATTTTTTTAAAGGGTCTAGGACAATTAGGCTATTGGATACCAGTTCAAGTAGTGTATTATACAAAGTACAGCAGGTCCTGCGGGGCTTAGATGCTATCTGACCTTAGCCTTTCAGCACGCCTATCAAGTTTAGGTGTACAGTAGTATTGCCATCACTAGAAATGATGAACATTTGTACAGCTCCCAGCTCAGTTTACGTTTTACACGTATGTGTGTCTGTATGTGTCTTTCTGTTAGGGGAAATGCGTCAATATTTCTGTACTGAAGCAGGAGAGCGCATCAACTTAAGGTTTGTGTCAATTGTGCCCTTTTTCTTTTTTCTTACTCTATATTTTGGAGGCAAATGGTAGATACAGCAGTCCCGATCTCCTCTGAGGCGTGCCCCAGATGAAACACAGCATACACCTCAATAGGTCTCCGTGGGACCGGGGGCTATCTGACTGGCTCTAGGAAGATTGACAAGTGAGCATTATTTTTTCACAGGAAAGTGGCAGGCAGTCCCCTATGTGATATGGAGGCATGTGAAGGGCCGCTCTCTCTCTCTTTCTCTCTCTCTCTCTCTCTCTCTGTTTCTTTTTTACACCTCTGCTATTCAAGCAGGCCTCTGAGCATTTAAATGATCAGAATTCTGCAACATGGCTGTCTGCCCCTGCGCTGTCAAATTTGGACGGATACGTTTCAGCAAGTGAGAGAGGTAGACATGCACACTACAAACACACTGCACATGCCCATACGCACACACACACACACTTGCCCGCGAGTCCAGAGTCACTTCTCTAGACAGCCAAACGCCTCTCGGCATACCCGGCTGTTGAGCCAGGCTGAAAAGTGGAAAAATGTGCTCCTCAGTGGAGATGCAGTCAGTCATGAAGCTGTCCAAAACCAGCAGCTATCTGTTTAGTGAGAGACTAGAGGGCAAAAGGCCAGAGTCTTTTTATTAAACTTTCACTCACTCGTCATCTAAAGTGAATAACCTCTTACCATTCAGAGTTAGTCAGGAGATAACTAACTAATTCGTCTCTATTCAAAGCCCCAATTCATTTTTTTTATTTTCTTTTGACAGTGATTTATTGAATTGAATATATTTTTTTCCACTCTGAAATGCATTGGCTGACCTTTATATAAAAAGACTAAAAGGATTTGATAGCTACACATTAATTTTCATGTATTTTGAGGCTGTAAGAGGTTTCTTTACCTTTGTAATGCTTGTAAACACTGGAGTAAGATACGCCTGTATTTTGTGTTGCAGTGGGTCAAGAAAGTTCCATTAAACATATTGTCCATCTATAAGTCAAACTCTTCAAGAACATATGTGACTATACCCCACAAATTAGAAGGTCAATTGTATCTCCAAACACAAATGTCCAATTATACACCACAGCCATATGACACACACAACAACCAAATATGTACATGGATCTTAACTGCTACCATTTGGATATTGCTGAGCACAGATGTCACTGTCAACACAGACTGATTACCGCTGATAAGAGAATAAATAAGCCACAGGCAGTCATTGTTAGTGACAACACCATAACATGCCTCTAGTGAGCCAGAGCTTGCCAATTTTCAGAAGAAAAAAAAAGCACAATTTAGTCACCAAGCCTGGGTCTGTCTCCTTGCCTGCCTGCTGGCACCAAGGGGAACACGCCTCCCTCCCTCCCTCGCTCTCATCAAAAGTCATTTGAATAAGACGTGTTTATGTTACTATGCTAAATAGTGGCACGCACAGGAAATCACTTGAAGTGGTGAATGATGGTCTGTCTAGATTCGGAGCAACCGATTGATAAAAGAGACGATGGTACGCAAGATTTAACACTTAAAGCGCTAGAGGGAATTTGTTTATGTCAGTCATTGTGACCGCGACACAAGTCCAACACGCTCACGCCACGCGGCAGCAGAGTAGCAGGTGCCACCTTTCAACGTTTAACCATTGTAAGTGATGTGAATGAACAGGGACGCTGCAAGCAAAATAAACCAATTCTGGGAGGCACTACGTGTGTCACAAGCACCGGATTTCTCTCGCAGAGCCAATAAGCCCTGGCTTGTCTCAAGTCAGAGAGAGGAATAGAAAATGACTGTATCTGCCTGCCTGCTCCTATATACATCAGTCTCAACAGAAATGGCTTGTGAAAGGTAGATACGCTCACTGAGTGTTGGGGAGCTGCCAGCGCTGATCGATCCTGAAATGTTATCGTTTGGGTGATTTATCCGGAGGTAGCTATTTTTGTCTGGGGGTTTGTTTTCTGTGTTTTTTGTCTTTTAACTGGATTATGATGCTTAATGAAATCTGTAACATTCTTCATATCTTGCATGACTGAATTGGATTTGAGCAAATATAACATTGACGTATCGTAATAGAGAGCATTTCAGTTCATTAATAAGTCAAATTGTATCTCATGCATAATTACAATATTCTTCTTTCTTACATGCTGTAGTGGTGTGCAGCAAATAATCTAATGCCAAAGATGTGTGCCATGCTTTGGTCAGGCCTTGAACTGACCCTGTCACCTGTACAGGATGTTAGTAAATTGCCACAGACCAATCTCTCCATATCTAGACTGGAAGCATTTGCTGGTCAGCAGAACATGTGTCTGCTTAGGCTGAGAGATGTCACAACCCTCTTCCCTCCCCCCCCCTTGCAAACGGACTGGAAAAATTGACATATTGGTCACAAATAGTTTCATCTGCCGGGGAAATCCAATATCCCCGGGATATCTCTGGGAATCAGCCGTTTCACCGTGTACATGGGATTCTGAGGAGACCTTAGAGTCCTGGAACAGGATATGTGAGCATTATGACGGCTGTGATACACAACATTGACATTCTGAAAACGGCCTGTTCTTTGGATTTTCACTGGGGTGAAATTGAACAAATCAAATATACTGTATCTAGACAGTGATCTAAATCCTCAGAGCCCTTTTCAAACTATTTGGATATGAGATGCATCGCTAACTTTCTGCAGAAGTACCTCCACATGTCGTGCTTTCGACTCGCAGCCTATTGAAGCTGTCTAAAGGGATACATTGAGTTTCGTTTTGTGGGAGAGTTCAATTTTGCGGGAGAATTACCTTTCCTCAGAGATTTGGAAGTTAAAATAACAACGTGTTAATGTCTCTGTAATTGTTAGACTTAAATAAACAAAGAATACATTTTCGCGTGTAAGCAGAATGCAACTAAGTTTTAGGTTTCAGATCCATGCTAATGATCGTTGGCAGGGTTGAGGGTAGCGAACAGCTGTGGGCTCCCCATGCGCGCACATACAGCGAGCAAAATATCTGTGTGGGAAATATATTTAAACACGAAGGCCTCTTTCACTGCTGGCTGGCAGAAACATCCTTCGCAGAGCCTAATTCACAGATAGCCCATGAAGGAAACAAGGTCGGACTTGACTAATCTCCAAATTCTCAGGCAAATAGATAACATGTGGCACATAGAGGAAGGAGGAGGATGGAGTACAAACGCACGACACTAGCAACAGCTTCAGCGCTGCATAGATGAGAACTGTTTCCTTCAGCGAAAGGCCAAATGCCATCCAAGGCCAAATTCATGGTCTATCCAAGATGCAATGAAGCTTCTTTGGACAAGGTTGCTAAGATTTGGACCTTGCACAGATGCAAGTCTGAGGTAGCTGAGATGAGATGACTAAACTACTAAACACATTGTACATTGTACACTGCCTTGTAAGAAGAAGATAAAAGACCTGGTACTAATTAATATTGTGTTCAGGAGTGTACTTTACCTGGATGAAAGGCTTGATGATTAGGAAGTATCCCAGTTCCAAGTGGTGAAAGGATGGAAGTACATTCAAAACTTGGTGAACAGACATGTTTACCAATATAGAATACATGTTTGCCTTTATGAGGAGCTGTTTGAAGGTAAAAAGGACAACTGCATTTGAAATGTGATTCCATGGTGAAGATAAGATTAAGATAGCGTTGCACTTTACTGCCATATACACGGAAATTTGTCTTGCATCAAGTATCTGAAAGAACAATTACCGCCGCATAGTTAAAAAACATACTACTATACTACTACTAGTACTGAGTGACTTACAATGACTGAGCAAGTTCTGTGTTTTAGCTTGAGGACATGTTGGCCACTATTGTGGAGATCCATCACATTCTCAAATAAAGTTGTGAAATGAGCATGAACTCTGAAACATTACGTGTTGTGGACACAAATAATGTGAAGATTACATTCCTCCACCACGAAAGGATTATGTGACAATTGCACAAATTGGACACGCCATTTCCCCATGTTCGTCACATGAAAAGGTTAGCTAATGGTTAAGTTTCAGTAAAACTTTACAAGCCAAGGGCCACATCATCAACTGAATTTAGTTTTAGGATGTTTAATAACACCAAATGTGATTATGGTGATAAAGTTGCCATGTGTTCACAGAGTGCGATGGCGCCTGTGGTTTGCGGAAGGTTTTGGCGAAGGATCCGGTGTAGCTCCCAGGCACGCCATACTCCCCGTGGGAACCCTGTGGTAGAGCAAGAGGAGAGAGAACAAAGAAGGAGGGAGGGAGGGGCACTGCAGAACGAGAGCAGACGGGTATGTAGGGCAGGTAGGCTTATAAAGGTAAAGGGGTTAAGGTGTGGCCCTGCTCCTGAACCGCAGCTATTATAGCTCCAAAAGTTCAGTTAAGGTTAGCATTAAAGGATAATTCTGGTTATTTTCAACCTGGGCCTTATTTTCCTAGTTTTTGCCATCATGACGATTGATTTGTGTTCCAGATTTCATCACTTACTTCACTGTAGAGCTTTTGTTCCTCCAGTTCGCCGGGAGCGCTGCTCTATAATACACACTGAACGGCCAAAGCAAGCTCCAACAGCTGAACCCAAAAAGTGATTAAAACAAGTCCAAAACTTTCGTTAAGGTTTAGGCAACTAAAACAGCTTTTGGTCATGGTTCAATAAGAAAAACCTTTGCTGAAATTGAAACCACTTGCAGGAGAAAGCTTCTCTGCATGAGTCGGGAACTGAACCCAGGTCACCAGAGTTGAAGGCAAATGTCTACACCCATCTGCCGCCCCAACCTGCACACCTTTACTTTCCACTGCACTATTTCAATGTCAAACTACTGCCTGTTTCTCATGGTGGGGAAACGCAATTCTCTCACTTTTCGCACACGGAGCGTGTTATTTGCATTTTAAGACATCGTGCTCATTTCACGAGATTTCATGAGACCGTGCAAGCCGGGGGATCAAACGTGACCTTTCGGTTACAGGAGTCTCTCTAACCATTAGCCCACCCTGTCACACCCACACAGCTATTGTACACAGTCAATAAGCACAGCAACGCAGTGAAAACACGTAAAAGAATGTGTAGGCTATATGCAGTTGAGTTTTCTCTACTCATCACGCCGTGTAGAAACGTCTTTGTATAGAAACACGCTGTGAGAAGATACAGATTTCTCGCTCTGTCTGGAATCGTCTGACTCATGTGCATGTATAGCATCAGTCCGTTCACAGTTGGGAAATACTACTCAGTCAACATGCATGGAAACAAACATATATCAGCACTTTTATCCGGTCAGTATTACAGCCATGGCTCCACAGCTCTCTCTCTCTCTGTCTTTCTCTTTCTCCCTCTCTCTCTCTCTCTCTTTCTATGTCTCTCTCTGCATGTGTGATATGTCAAAGTCTTATTTCCATGTCCTGGCGCCACTTATACTCAAGGCAAACACAGGGCGGTATGTGTTGATGATTGTCAGCAGTGGCCATTTATCATCTGTCAAGCTTCTGTCCTCTGAGGAGGTAAATACACCCAGTGAATTATGGTTGTTTTAGTCTGCAGGCGGAATCCCACATGACAGCCAGCAGAAGGCCGTGACAAAATCGTTTATGAGGAAATGGTTTATCATGGTCGTGGTAAACATTGTCCATCACACATGGAGCAATGGATCTAAGACTTTGATGGGAGGAAGCTTGAATTGGAGACATTTGGAAGCCGAGGTGGAGGCATGAAAAATGTAATACAATGTGATGGGGAAAAACAACATAATCATCGTGTATTTTTGTGTCTCATGTTATACTGGTGTATCTGTCTTGAAGATAAGGACTGAGTGGAATAAAAATTAGTATTCCTATAACTGAGTTGAGTTCCTTTACTTTTCACATTTTCAAATACAGTGTGCATGGAGTTTTATTTTATTCCTGTGAAACATGGATCACAGTTTTGATACACTAAAACATTTTTTTTATTGTATGTGATTCATGTATTGTAATTGTTATATTATATATATATATATATATATTACAAGGATAAACTTTAAGCATAATCCCTGTCCATTTATACGTACAAACCCCTTTGTCTGATTACAAAGTGCAAGTTATAAACAGAACAACGTCTATAGCAGCCTAAATAAGCCTGAGAAGCAATTATTTCCAGTCAGAGACTTGGGAAGCAGAAAGCTGAACAATGATCCATTCTGTTTCCCCGAGAAGTAAGCAACATTCCTGGTGGAAGGTCTCTGAGCGGCGCAGCCAGATGGAAAGACGGGGGAGTGTGGGGGCAGCAGGGCCGGTTCCACACCTCGTCCAGTGAAGTGGGCCAGTCATTAACAGATTTGACCCCTCTTTTCCTGACTGCAACGGGGAGCGCTGGCCGGTGCTGCATTTCTCTAAGAGCCCTCGGGCGATCCCAGCAGCCGGCCCCCAACATATGGACAAATGTACGCTCCTGAAAGCAGTAAGTTAGAAAGATGGCAAGACTCTCCGAAAACACTATGCTGCATGAGTATGGTGGGGTCAATGATGACACATCACGTTTAGGGGTTCCAGATATAGAATCAATAGGGTGTTGAGGACAGGTCATAAGGAATTTACAGTTGTCAAATTCTGTAATCTGCTAAGTCAAAAGGAGTAGCCGAAGCCGAAGTTGAACCCTTAAACTGCTGCCAGCAGCCTATATGTATGCAAGCAGGTGCTTGTCATGCTAAGACACAATAAGGGCCGGTCTGACGTGCAGCCAGGCCACAGTTCCTCATCAGTCACCCTCGAGCACTGAGCTATTTCCCTGATAAAAAGCTCTGTGAAATGACAAGACCTCGATAGGTTTTGTCCTGATCTCCCGTTAGGCACTAATTCAAAATATCTGGGCTCGGATCCAGCGGCTTAAAAAGAATGACTCTCTCCCGCAATCCCTCCTTCACTCGCCTAGTCTAACAGGACTTACTGCGGTGCCAATTGCTTTGGGAATACCGTGAAAGTCGTCCATTTCTGTTCCGACAGTCGCCTAATAACATGTTACTACATTACTCCTGCATCTATCCTGCATTCAAACTTAACTTAAACTCTTTCAACATTACACAGCAAATCTAAAGACTGTACATTTATTGTAAAACAAATAAATAATAATAATTGTAAGGTCTCTAACTAAACTTCTGGATGGAGTAGTTCAGCAAGCCATTCTTTCCACTATGGCTTCTACAGTACCTTGATATTAAATACTGAGGGAACTTGCGGTTTCTTTATTGACTGGTATTGGGATTGTGATACCACAAACAGATTGTGATACTAAACGTCCGCCTCAAAGTTCATCAACAGGAAATGCATGCGTGTTTGTAAAGTCAATGTATATCACTTGGAGCATGAATGTTATACATCACCTGAAACTAACCTTATATGGTTCTTTGGCCAATGATTTCAGTTGTTAGCCTTCCTGCCAGCTGTGATGTCATGGCACAAAAGGAAGTGGAAGATAAACAACTTGCCAACGCTACTCAGTGTGATTTTCATATCACAAACGGTGCTGTTTGGTTTAAGCTCTTGGGTTCGTCAACCACTAATCAAGGCAGTTAGACAGGATTCCAGTTTATTTTTGGACATTTGATTTGGTGGTATGAATTTAGAGTGCAGTGTATGAAGCGCCAAGAGATTGACAAGAGGGAGTATGTGGAAGCTCATCGTGCAATCAAAGGTTTCTCATCAGTCTCCTCTCTGTAAACATTGGCATCCCTAAGCAAACCACACAGTGATCAAGAGGAGTCCTCCGTTTCTGCTGAGACTTTCAACTTTTGCCAAATGTTTCAGAATGATCAAGAGAGACATTTTGTTTTCCTTCTCTATCTTGATAGATCTTCATCAGTCGATGACTGAAGTTAGCCCATAGCCCTCAGACGATCGACTCACGACTTGCTTTGTAATCATCGCTTAATGATGTTGTAGTCATGTTGTGGAACGACAAGTCCAAAGTCTGACTGATTTTGCAGCTTCTCTGTTTCCTACATAAGGTCATGGATTGAGCGCCCTTTCATTTTATTCCTTGCTTGCTTCTTTTCTTGTGATTGTTGTATACTGTACGTACATTTTTGGCTGTAAACCCACCATGAGCTTATATCACAGAGTACACATGCCGTATCTAAAACCCTAGTGCGTATGACAGATAACAACAATGTTGAATGATAATTTAGATTTGTGTTCGGGTCAAATGACCAAAGTCATGACCGGTCATGACCACAACCTGCTCCTTGATTACAGTTTGACATAATGCCCCACTACTCCCCCAGAAACCAACAACCAATGTGAACTTCCAACCTGGAGTTGTTGGCCTTACTCCTTCCCCAGACATGCAACAAGATTCACTTTGGGCTTCACTTTAATCTGCTTTGTATAGATAAACGTGGGCTCAACCCAGCAGGGAAAGCCACAAATACAAAATCAAAAAAGGGGGAGCAATGTCCTCCAGATGACTTGCAGTTTGAACTATGTGGCTTTTACTAATAGTAATTAATGTCAAAACCTTTGTCACAGAGGCATAATAATGCCAATCTAGCTTGAATCATGGAATTATCAGAAAATTTACACAATTTGTTCACAATAAATCTCAAATAAATTGTACGCTGTAATGGCAGCAAATTACATATAAGCCCTGTGAATGTGTGTGTAATACATTTTAAAGCATGCTTTGCTTTTAGATAGAAATCCTTTTTCTTTGAACACTATACTTCAGTCTCAATCTTCACTGCACCTGAAGAACACAAGGAAAATGGCATGAAACCAGGTCAAAGGCTGCCTAATCTGGAAAGTTGAGTGTCCTCGTCTGTCAAGGCCTTTTCGGTAAAAGCCCAGAGTTCTGCTTAAAGTTTACTATTTAATAAAGAGTTAGATCTATTTGGCTGCACTCCTCTCAGGGTGGATGATCTCACTTGCAAAGCATACCTTTTGCTTTATTTGTTGAAGTCAAAAACAGAAATTCCTTTGCTTGGAAACACGAGACATCATTCTCAAACATGCACACCTTTACAAAATAAGAAAAAATGACGTGATCTTAGATTGATGGCCACCTTACCTGCAGAGACGAGTGTCCTCATCAGTCAAGGCCTTGTTGATGAAAGCTCAAGTCTCTGCAAAGGCGTTTGCCATGAAAGTGCGAGGGTCATCTGGCTGGTGAGGGCGATCTAACCACCGGGACTGAGCCCCTGCCAGCACCGCTCCAGGGAGGCCTCACAACAAATGGGTGCAAGAAACCCAGGCAGGATTTATGGTGGAGAATGTGGGGAGCCTGGTCACCTGTAAAAGAAATAAGAAGACAGATTTCCATCCATTTACGAGGAGGTGGCATGGCTGAAGTTGTGTTGTCAGCAGGAAGCGGTGAAGCTCTGCAAAGCTGCTGTTCTTTGCTGAGAAATATTCACACAAAGTGATCAATAGATCTTTGATCAGATTTACAGGTATGAAGAGGTTCTTTCAAGTTAGGCACACACACACAAGGTCACTGATCAGAGTGGTTCATTTTACAAAGATTTGACTGTTGTAATGATTAAACAATGCAATTAAAGACCATAATACTTGCATTATGTTTTAAGTGATAAGATAATTGATAAGTGACGTACCTAACGCCTAAAAACAGTCAGTTTACCCCAAATTCAAGGACAAATACATAATATGTCTCAAAATAGTTTCTTTTGATGTTTGAAGTTGATGTCCAGTTCAAGTGCGAGAATGGGAAAACTTTGGGTATCACTTCTAGAAACATAATTGAAACCTGGTACATCCACATAATCCACACTGGCTATTGCTTTACTGGTGCCAGCCCACTAATGTCATGTGTTTAAGCAACCAGTGTCACGCAGTTCTTCATCCCGTTTCACCTGGCATCATTTGTGGAGCAGGATGCCAGAGCGGTTTCCATTGCCCGTTCCACTGCCTGTTTCTGATCATAGGATTAATTGAGTAAAACGATCCATTACCCATATGCCAGGACAAATTAGACGACTGGCTGAGAAGAGGGTTAAAAGAACACTGAAACAATCCCCGGACTGAAACCAAATTATTCCGAGTGGTAAAAGTTCAACTGCGGCGAGCGGTTCAGTCATTTAGTACATGTTGCTCACGGTAATGTAGACGTTATGTTTTTCCAAACACTTCCCTCAGAAATGTTGAATGTAGCGTGAATGGAAATAGTGTCGTTGGGCATAAGATCACTCTCATTGTCTTACATGAATAACATATGGTGTAAGCCACCAGGAGCCTCAACACTGAGCCATTTGAGACGTATGGGTCTCTCTGGAATATATCAATCCAACTGAGATGACTGATGACCGCGGCCGCCGCTGAAGCCGCACAGAAACGTCCTTCTTGGTTAAACCCAGAGTTGCTGCCCTTTGTTTGTAAAAAGCACAGATTTGGTAAACAAGTGCAGTGAAGCAGCGAAGATAGATTGTCCCTATCATCCAAATTCATTTATCTCTTCACCCATTTATTTATTAAATTCCTTATCTACAAAGGGGCATTATGCGTTTTCACATTGACGATGCCCACCAACTTGGCCATGAATTTGTCCTCAGTTGAACTCATCATCCTCTGGGCACAGAATGGAGCCGAACTGTTTTTATACACAGTGTGGAAGCTATATTTAAGCTCTATCAGCAGTGGGATCTCAGAAAGAATGCAGCGAGTTGTATGTGGCTCTTCATATAGGAATTCACATTTTCCTCTATTTATATACATATATGATCAAAGGTGTTTAGTGTAGACATTGTTCAAATTTGTATTTTGAGTGGTTGAATTTAAAGTTATTGCATTTTTAAAAATCCATCCTTTTTGTACAGGCAGTTTCAGACTAACTCCAGTAAAGGCGTCACAACTGGACTTGGTCTTGATTGGCTCCCCTCATTTAAACTACATTTACTTGCGAAACATCATGAAGAACATTATTCTTATCCGGAGTCATGGCATATATGAAAACAAAATGATGAAAAATGAATATGCGCCCTTGAACTCGTTAACACATGCAATTAAAATCAAAATCAATTAGAAAAAAGAGTGGAGCTTATAACATGAGAGAAAACACACAGATATTCCTTTCCCCCAACCTTGGAAACTCGCCAATCTTGGCTTGGAATGAAACAGACAACAGTGAACTATGTTTCCAGATGTGAAGTTCGGGGAAATTCCTGTCTGTGATCCACAAAAGTGTCTAAGAACTGATATTTGATTAAATACGTTGCATATTCAGAATACTTAGAATATAGTATATATCTCCACATGGTCACGTATAACTGAAAATTAACAAACAATTCTACTTAAGAAATTATACAAACAAATGGCAATTCCTCCCTCGATTCTTCCTTATTCCCATTGTGACTTAGCAGAATAAGGAGGTTTAGTAGAAAAGAAAGCTTTGTACAGTTTCAGGGGATTATATCTATTTAGTTTGATACAAGGTTTAACGTTGGCTTAGGCAGGGGATTAATGCGGCACATTTATTTAGTCCAACATTTTCCTTCCTGTTATTACAGACAATTTTGTCTGATTGGATTGTCTGGTGTGTCTCTTACAACGTGGTCGTCACATGGTTTCTGACATTTTCTGAAGCTTTTTTATCTAATTATCCTCCCATTTATCGTGAGAGCTGCTCTAATTGGAAAAGTATTTTGGGCCACCTTGGTAGACCACTAGGCAAAACTCTAAAGGAAAACGTGACTGCTATTTCTATGATCAGTCCCAGAATATCCACTCAGCCAGCCCCCAATTCTACAGCTTCCAGCCTAAACTGGAAGTGCATTTAAAACAGATAATGGTCCATAGCCATGCGGCCAGGAAGTTCTTCAAGTGTTGTTTGATAGCAGGTCTAATAGCGCCGAGTCGGCTTCGCAGTGTGGAAATGTGGCAGATTAGAGGAATATCTCTTACAGATGTTTGTTCACATCTGTATGACGTAATACCAGGCACTGCCGTGCCTGGAGATGGCCGAGTGCGTCAGTCCGCCACCTCTGAAGCGACACGTGTGCCCTAACTGGCCTGGGATTGAATCCCACCAGAGGTTTCTCTCCTGTGTCTCCCCTACCTGTGTCTTCTTCACTGCTTTCAGCTGCTGGAATGGATAGGAAAAGATGCCACTGCCCACTCTCCTTTAAAAAAAAAACACAAAAAAACAGTCGGCCTAGAGTTACCATTCATGTCACCGTGGCTTAAAGTAGACCAGACATAAGCTTTCCCTTTTACCAATTTATTTAAACCAGCGAATGGAAGTTTCATTAAATGCTATTTTGTAAGATTCTGGACTGCACTTATTGAAGTAGACATACTGTGGCATTTCTTTGATAATACCCAGTAAAACACTTTGTAATGACAGTTGCTAATAATAATGATGTTGATTACATGCTGTGTTTTAGCTCTCTGAAGAATATCAAAGGGACAATCAACTGAATATCCTAGCATGAATGATTGAATCAAGTAAAATACATTTACCTTGATGTAAAAGTGTCCTAACATTCCTCCATAAATACATTCTAACTATCAAATTCCCTCAAATTTAACACACTTAAGTACAACTACCTCAAAACTCTACTCAAGTACAATACTTGAGTAGAAATACTTACTCTCCACCCATGTGTGACTGTGACACTGCCACAGCGTCCAGCGTTCTGCATCAGGTACGCTTCATAAAAAATTCTAAACACTTTCCCGGGCAATTGTAGCCCGAGGCTCTCAAGGTTTATCTTTGTAACAATTTGATAATACCGGTCACACTGCATTGTGTGTCCTTGAGCGGAAACAAGGGCAAGAGATTTCTATTTCCCAAGTCCATACAGACCTACAGCAGCAACAATAACATCAAAGCTGCCGGTTGTGGAAAGTCACTGCTGCTGTTTTGAGTGACAAGGTTGACAATTCTCAGAGTGCGTTATTAAATATCACTTTTGAAACAGCGTGAAGGAGCAATGGAGCTGGACATTTTTAAAGTAGAGGGTAAGCAAGTATATAGAAATAACAATAGAGGCATTTAATACAATCATCTGCTATCCAGGAGGCAGGGGAAATGATTCATACCACCATTACCCAGCGCGATGAAATGTTATTGGGTGTATGAAATTCTAATACACATGCATCATTTTTAATAGTCGCTGCATTGCCGCCTACTTATTGTGTTTGTGTGCACATAATGATTCCACTGTTAACCCTTTCAGTATCACCTACTGTACCTGGGATCAAGGTAACTGATGACTTGCTGTATCCGCTAAGTAAGCAGCTTAGGGAGAAGCGTGCTTGCCTACCGTAGCTGTAATCTACTTACCAATCATGAACTGGATTCATCTTCACCAAAAATGCCAAAACAATAGTGTCCCTGTATCTTTGAGGCTTATTATGTTGAATGAATGAAGAGATATTTCATGTCCCCCTCTCCCACGTCCCATCTCCACCTTCCTCCTCGTCTTGCTCCTCTCTTGTTAAAAATAAAACTTTAACTTTCCTCTCTGGTTCTTATTTCTTTACCTAACACTTCTTTATTATACATGAGCCTTCTAGGGATACAGAATTACTTGCTACACCTATTCTCTGGGTGGTCTGGCTTTGACTCTTGTTCTCATTATCTCATTATCTCAGGATTATAATGATGATGATCTAGGAATTTAAGCTTATTTTACTGCTGCCCTCATTGCACAGTACATGACTCTGGGTAAGAGCGGCAGCTAAATACCTCAAATGTAACCGTAAATGTGCTTTTCTGCTCAAAATAAGTATAAAAATGATCATATATTGTACTGACTATATGTGTGTGTGTGTGTGTGTGTGTGTGTGTGTGTTTCATTATCAGTCTTTGTGTCATTTTCAATCCATGTGTCTAGTTAGGGACAACACATCTTGTGTTATTTTTGCAAGACAACATGGACTGGCAACACGTACAATGTTGACATGTGTTACTATTAGCACATCTGTAACTCGTGTTGAAACAAAGACAACAGTAAACATTTTGTCCCCCATGATCTGGGTCAATCGGGAACCAATATGTCTCCTTGTTTTGACCTGTAATAGTAGCGCCTCCCTTGGGCAAAGTGGTGTTTGATAATGCTGAAACACAGTGCTGAGATGCATCATGTTCCCAAGTTTCATCAAAATCTGACCAGTGGTATCTGAGATATCGACACATGGACAAACAAGTAAACAAACATTGTAGCGCCCCCCTTAGGCCAATCAGTGGAATTTTAAAAACGCATGATTCCCTTAGGTTTTATGGATGAACAAACGGACGGACAGACAGACGGAGGGACGGACAGACGGACGGAGAGCTAGACCAGGGCCGATCCATAGTCCCTCCCTCATCTCAAAAATAGCACAAGATGTGTGTTGTCCCTAACCTAGAGACACATGATGTGACATCTTTTATAAGAGTGTGTGCCTGTATCTTCCCAAGAACAGGGCTGACCAAAGTCCAAAGTAACTTTTCTAGAAGTTGGGTCGAAGATGGCTGAAGTTCCAGTTAACAGTTGGTGTTATCTACTGTACTTTATCTAACGGTATCTATTTATCTGCCCAGAGTGCAGTGCCAGGAAATCGATGTGGCTGAGAGCAGTTGTGAGGGGTTGATCGCCTTACGTCGACCGGAGCCATGTTCTCAATCAATGAGTTTGATGTTGGTTCAGTTGCTGGGAGGGATTGATTGGTGGAGGACGTAATTGGTCTCATTTGACACTGTAGCAGGTTACATTCAGAGAAGTGGACTGGGGAACTGCAGTGCAGGAGTGGATCATGTGCGCACTTGTGTTCTGGAGAACAGAACACAATCTTCCACTTGAGTGAAGGACAGACTTCAGTATTTGCCCTCATGGCTTTGATCCATTGCCTTTGTCAAAGTTCAGATTTACTGCAATTTGGATTGGTGTCACTTCAGTACATGCATGACTTGCATGACACCTGCACCGGTTTGTGAAGGTATTTGAGATTCATGTTTGGATATGTCTAATTACACAGAGAAGTATCACTTAAACATCCTGCATTACTCACTTTTCATTCATTTTCAAATATACTAATTCTCAGGAAAACAATAATGTACTTCATGATGCTTTTCAAATAAATGTTGTTTATTTAATCATGTGTTTCTTGAATGAATTTGAAAAATACAGTCTTGCACACAGAACAGTCACAATACTAAACCCTGTTTGGGCTCCGATGATTCAAATGATGCAAACCTGCTGTGTGAAGGCATTTAAAAAAGCTTACTGAAGTACTTGCAAACCCGCCTGTTTGGAACAATTAAGCAGTTGTTAAATTTGGAATGAACTCAAAAAATTTCAATTTAACCACTCGGTCAACATTTTGAGTGTCTTTGTTAAACATGTCTATATAAATAAAAGAAAATTTGAATTCCTGGCACCATTTAACCAGTATAAATGATAGAATATTAGAAACAGCTCTTCAGAAGGGTTTATGATATTGTAAAAAAGCAGCCTTGATTTTGCCATTTGTTTAAATTGTTCTAAATGAAGACTCAACGTAATGGTTTTATTAGGGGAGGTCAGTGAGATAAATGGTGGGTTCAGAGAGAACAGAGTAATTATGATAGTGGGTAATGTGCACTAATGTGAATTTTGACCTTTTTTTGTGAAATTGTCTCTGACTTCACAAGAGCCCATGATCTTTCCTTTGCCAAAGCTTCCTTTTTCAAGCAAAGCAAATAGGAGTGGAGACTTTAGAAATTATAAACATAACTACTCTGTAATTGACGGAGCATTTTCAAACCACAACCCAACAAATAATGTCAAAGGAAAAGTGAAGTAGGCATAAATCTATGCGCAATACAAGCTGAACCAATTTTTTTCAAAGCTATAAAGACAAATTATTTGGGTTTTGTAAACAAAGAAATATGCATTCGAATTAGTATGCAGTCCTGAATAAACTGTCTAACAGTTCTGATATCATAAGCAACCATTTTGTGTTCAGTATAGTTCCCTGGTTCTCGTAAGGGGATTTTGTGTAGGTACCTTGAATTTGTCTTTGCAGGAGTGTTCTTGAAATGTTTCTGTTTTTTGTGCTTTGAGTGCAAATTCTGCAATGGCTTGGTAATTTCCCTTCTAATTCCCTCTGTCCTCAGGCAAACAATGTTTGTACGTGCATAGCTGGCTCTCTCTCACACATACAGACAGCTCTTTCTTTTCTCTCTCTCTCTCTCTCTCTCTCGCTCTCTCTCTCTGCACATATCCAGCTAATTAAACAAAGCACACTATTTGATTAAACAAGTAAATTGTGCTAGTCTGTGTTTGTGATAATTAGGATAACCCCGAGTTTCCTTAAGAACATTAACCGTGATGGATGCTTCAGCTCTAATTTAGAATGGCTGTGCCTTGGCGGCACAAGAGGATAAAAGCTCCTATCGTGACAAAAAGAGACAGAACTGAGAGAGAATCCGTTTAATAATCTGAGATGAACGGGCACAGATGGCCCAGTAACGCCACTTTGTGTAGATCAGCGTTCTAAACGGTGTATGTGCACAATAATCAACTACTCTGGGCTGGGTCGGCCTTCTCCAGGACTTACCAATAGGAAGCATTAAGGCAAGAGAAGAGAGGATTAGTGAACCTTTGAGTCTTGCTCTCATTAATGGGGTTTTACAAATGGCTTACGGTAGCAAGCCATTTGTGCAGAGAAGGCTTTAATTCACACAGGGAGAAGCCCAAGCCTACTTTTCCTGCCATAAGCTGAGGTGAAGTCTGCACTCGGTTCCACCAACCTGTTTTATTTTTATTTGTTTTGTTAATTTGCATGGGGCTTGTTTGATGAGGATATGCTGTGAATCCTCTCTAAATGTCAATTATATATGCAGTATAGGCAATTGAAGGACTGGGACTTTATTTTAGCCAATTGATCACTAAAAACTATTTCGGAACAACAGATTACAACAACATTAGCAGCAGGCTCCTGCTAGCATTCGTTAGCAATGCTAGTGCAAGTAATAGAAAACCAAGCCATCTGTCATGATCACATGGAAGCCGTTCCATTTCTGTACCATGAGGAAGAAAGCGGTAAAACACATTTGAAAATTCACTCGGACCATACTCCTATTTTAATTTCAACTTTACGGTTCCATTTCTTTCCCACTTCATGGTAATAGAGGATGATAGTGGGAACACTGGCACCTGATGCCCCAAGCTGAATTAAACAATCAAGTCATTCTGTTAGCTCTCCAGAAACTTCTTTGCTCCATTCTAGCCACAGCAGATTACTCTTTTCTCTGAAATAAAAAAAAGGAATCAAGGACTTCAAAAACTATTCCATACTTCACCAATTCAAAGTCTATAATGCACCAACAATTCCTTCCTTTTATCCGTGAGGGTGAACAAACAAACATCTCTGACCACACAGCATTATTAAATCCACCTATTTCTGTTCCAAGCCACCTGA
>OMLI01090739.1:0-10352 GCA_900302605.1 Rondeletia loricata | reverse complement strand
TTTCTCTCTTTCTGGTATCACTCCGCACGAACATTGCGAGACGGAAGTATCCGCCAATACAAACCAAAGGAGACTCTAGCGTAATCGCGTTCCTCTCGCGTTCGCGCCCCTGCGAGCCACCGTAGTACCGGGTGCAGCACAGACAGCGTTCTACGCCACAGGGAAGTAGATCTGCCATGGACGAACAATGTTTTGGACAACTGTTGACTTTTCCATACGCCATTGCAGCATGTAAAATTAATACTACACACCAACAAAATAAAATTGTTTGTTTAACAAGTTGAGTGGATTTAGATGGTTATTTTAAAGAAGGCTAGCAGGGAGGACAGTCTGCCCAATGGCAACATGCTAATTGTTAGCATTGGTCCAATCCAGTACAGCTAGAACAGTGAGGTGAGGATACAATCACAACAGTCCTACGTACCACTTTGGGGCCAAGTTAAATCATGTTAAAAAAAATGTAATGGGTGCACTATCCCTTTAAGACCACATTACCCATAAACCCACTTGCTTCCTGTCCCACCCCTCCCTGAAGAGGATAAACATGTTGGAAGTTATTTTTCCATCTGCTTTTCACTCCTCCACCATCTGCCATTGCCAGAAACTCTTTAGCTCTTTAGCTTTGTTTGCTCTGGAAGAACAGCGCCCTGTTCCTGTTTTGTGCTCTAAAGCAATCCAGCAGATTTCCCGCCAAATCCGACCCGGTGGCTCACAATGTAAAATGCAGCGTAGAGCCGGCAGCGGCTTCCAATCTTCTTGGCAATGTTGTAGTTTGTTTACAGTAATTATACTAATGTCTCAAAATGAATGTGGTAATGATTGATGTTAAAATGCTACATGTAGCACCTTTAACCTTTAGTGAGAACACCACTACAGTTTTTTTTCATTAAGATGACAAGCCAGGAGAATCACATATATATATTTTTATGTATCAACAGCATGGCAGGGCCTGATATTAACAGGAAATTGAAAATACACACCATCAGATAATGCTGCACATAATACTGTCAGATACTGGGTGTGTTTTTGTGAGACTGAAGGTGAAAAGGCACCCTATTGTTATTGTAGGTTTTATTATTATTTTTCTGCAATGGGAATCTATGGCAGCCCCTATAACCGACTGGTCGGTTTTTACGAAACTTTGCAGAATGGTAGAGGGTCGTGCCAAAAGGCCACAAAACTAATTTTACACCGATTGGACAAAAGCAATCGATTTAAAACGCAAAATTTGAACAGCCATATCTCATGCCCTGTTTGGCCTATAGTCATGAAATTTTTTACGCATTTGCCTCTCCTCACGATGAACACATTTGCCTCAAGGACCCATAACTTCCGCCTAGACAGATTTTCTGCCATTTTGAATTTTGTGGAAAACACTTAAATCCCTAAGGATCCTTGGATTTGTGAGTAATCTGCACGAAACTCTAAAATTATTGTATAAGACAAGTTTGTACATCAAAAAACAAAGCCACTATGCGCCAATGAATATTGCAGAGGGCGTGGCTTTTCACAAAACGGTTTGACCTAATTCCACGAAACTTGGAGGCTAACCCTCCATCATTGGCCTGATCAAACAAAATGGCGGCGCTAGAGAGCTCATTTCCGGTTTAGGCCTAACTGCCATGCCGATTTTTCCGAAACTTTGTACAGTGGTAGAAGGGCATGCCTAATGGCAGAAATATGAAGCTGGTTGGCCACAGGGTGGCGCTATAACAAGCTAAACTCCTTAAAGTGGCTAAAACGCTTATATCTGATCATTCAATCTGATCATTTCGCATCCAATTACTAAATTGACCAGCACAATATTCAGAATCCAACGATACCAATACTTTGCTGATTGGTGAAAAATTGCCACAGATACAGCTATTTCAATTTTCACCTGAATTGCTCATAGATTCATTTTAATGGAAATGTTGTCAACTTAATAAATTGCCTCTATCTCGGTCATACATGCCTCATTTTTTATGCCTTTTGTCATGATGATAACAATGCTCAATCTGATTGGCCACATGGTGGATCTGATCTGGCTATGGTTTGCTTGGCCCCCGGAATCGCTGCTTGCAGCTATATTTATACTTATTTCTTTAAAAGGAAAACTAATAAAGGGATTGCTAAAATCAGGATTTAGGCATAAACCTTTGTTAGGATTGTGATGGAGTTTGAGATGGAAATCTGAAAGACTTTTCAATGTTTCAGTTCTGATCAATTGGCTTGGTTTAATCAATTAACCCTGGGGCTACTTTGGCTGATATTATGTTCAGGTGTAAAGTCGGTCAGCCATCTCAATGCTGTTGTAGAGCAGTGGTTCTCAAAGTGGGATCCGGGGACCTCCAGGGGTCCTTGAGGGGGTTCCAAGGGGTCCCCAGCTAAATGCGGAACAGTTTAATTCCACAATAATTTAATTATCCCAGTTAGAGAATATATAAGAATGACTATTGTAGTCCTAGGTTTCACTCTTAACACTATTATCTCCCCATGTACAATGTAGACAGTCATACAATTCAGTACTAATTCTATGATGTCTTGATGCTGCTTTCTTGAGCAGGTCTACCTTGAAAAGAGATTCTTAATGTCAATACGGCAAACCTGGTTAAATAAAGGTTAAATAAAACCAACAAAAACCCTCCCATATGGATCCCTGGGACTAAATCATACCAAATGGGGGTCCGAGGCCTAATTTGTGTCTATTTGGGGGTCTGTGACATGAAAACGTTTGACATCCACTGTTCGGAGGACAGAGAGATAGAGCAGAACATGTCTGGCTGTAGCCTATAGATGTAATGTAAATGATAGGCTGCATTCACCAAGTAATGATTGACAAAATGTTGTTTTCAGAAATCCTCGCTTGCTATTCCAGCAGCCTGGGTTCAAGGAAACTGGGAAAGCAAGCACTTGTGAATTGTATTATGTGCTGGTGGCTTACAGAAGCCCCTATCCGCTAACCCAACCACAATACACTGCAGCAAGTGAGGAGCAGGAGTAGGCCTCACTGGTGTGGATGTGAAGGCATCTGTCCTCCAGACAGGTGGAGTACGGCCAGACTCACTACATTTGTATTACATTTCCCCCCAGAGGGCTTGTCTTTGTGCGAGGCAGCAGTGATGTTTCAGTGTGGTTGCAGGCCCACGTCCACAGTGATGGTGACATGGCAGGGAGTCACTGAGCAGACTGACCCACTTTCTCTCCAGACACCGACTTGGTGTGCCACAGCGCGTTATCTCCCAACTTCAACATCATCTAACTGGAAATATAAATGCTGCACTGCTCAGGCCTATATAATATGCATTTTAATGTTAAAAAATAAATAAAAATGCAACTAGCCTATTTACTAGTAAGCTCTGTTTCCCACAAAAGCCATAACCCGTCCTGCTTCACATGACATCCACACAGGCGGAGCGGTACAGACACAACATTTACACAATAAAACGCCTCCTTACCTGGATCAAACACGGGAGACAAACCGCGAGCAGAGCCGGTGAGACCATGGTGGCGTTCAGTCAGATCAGATGGGGAAAGTCTCGTTTATTTCCTCAGCTTTTGAACAGTATGCTGCACATCCAAACAATGGCGATTTTTCTGCAGCATCGGAGCGCCACAGCGCGATGCTCCCAGCGCCTCCACACACACGCACACACACACACACACACACGCACACACACACACACACACACACACAGAGTAGCTTCAGTCTGCAAGTTACTTCTCCCTAGGGCAGAGCATAGACGGACCACGGCTGAAACAGGACACAGTGTTTTTCAGTCGGACATCCATGCTGCGCTGGAGAGGAGACAGACTGCCTGGTCGTCGGTCAGTCAGACGGACTGAGGCTGCCGGTCGCCCCGCCCTGCTCTCCGGAGGCTGGAGGTCCTCATCATTACAGCATTCACAGGGAATCACCGTTAACTCTCTGTCTGTGCGGAAGGAGGAGGGATGCGGGCCTTTGGTGCGGGGCGACATGCGGTTACATCGGCCCAGTATCTCATATGGAAAGAAACAGCATGTATCGGTTAGGGAATTTTAGACGCCAATAGACGATTTATTTTGTTCCAATATTCAATGCGCTGTCTTTACATTTGACCATTTTCATGCCAGAAAATTCCAAGATCAGTGTTTCCCTCATATTGTTATTCTTGTCAGGGTGGAAAAGCCTCTCGACCAACTCTCCATTGAAACCCAGACTAATGACATTAATTTAGGGTCAGCAGCTCTTTAAGGCAAAGTGACCCAGGTTTTCCAGACTTTTTCTGTAGCTGTGGTCAGGGAGGAACCTCCATCATATCAGAGGTGGAGGAACCTCCATCATATCAGAGGTGGAGGAACCTCCATCATATCAGAGGTGGAGGAACCTCCATCATATCAGAGGTGGACCACACTGACTGACTGATATCTGATATGTAATAGAAGGCCAATACTGGCCCAATATTTCAGCAAACCCATATATCGGTCCTAGTGCTTTCACTAGGAGGATTGACAGCAATTAATTTGATTAGTGTTAATCATGGTCTATCTCTAGCCATAGGCCTTGTCATAACTAATTAGGAACACATTTCTAAAAAATGAAATAATAGGCCTAGTGGATTGTTGGGATAATATAGTTTCAAACTGTTAACAACAGCATCAGTAAAGAAGACATGAACTTTGACCTTAATGGGTTGATCTATATAATCTTAATTTAACAAAATTCCCAGATATCTTGCTGACATACAATGGTTAACCACCATGAGCTGGATTAGTATAGGTTTGATTGCACCCAGAAAACCATCATGTATCTATCTTATTTCTGATTCTGGGGATCTGTTATAAAGATGGGACTCACGTCACTGTATGTCCACACTCAGCCTGGAAATGTCTGTATTGCGTCTCCTGTGGCTGGGTTTATTTAAATCTGTGTCTCTCTCCATATTTCTTTACATTGCTTGTATGCACATTGTGTCCAGACTATGTAGAATTCAGTAGTTACAGATCAGAAGGTAAAAATGACACTTCACTGGGCTGAGGATCCAAGCAGCCTTTACATCTGCACTTTCATTTTCATTGCTGAAATATTGTCCTAATTTAAAAAAAACATTGTTGCAATGTGACATGGCCTATGTAATACTACAACCAGTGATATATACGGTACTATGTATTATGTACACAAGTATTATGCAAACCATTCATTAGTGCTGTCTGCCTCCTTGTGGTATCAGCTGCAAACTGCTGTTGATATGAGCTGGACCACTGAATATATGAGGCCCTCTACTGTTGAGAAAGACTTTGCACATGTAGCATACAGTCTCCTAGTGCAGTGTCTCTGTTTTTTCTGCATGCAGCTTGAATTGATGAATAATATTTGACATTGTTGGGCATTGCATGCCAGTGGGATGGTAGGGATGTGTCAGCATTGGCAGCAGAGAAAGATCTCTTTATCCAAGCTCTGGCAGGCCGTGAGGCCGAGCCAAAGTGTATCGAGCTAATGGTAAATGGTAAATGGACTGCATTTATATAGCGCTTTTACTAGCTATTAAGCTGTACAAAGCGCTTTACAATGTTGCCTCACATTCACCCATTCACACACATTCATACACCGTTGGTGGAGGCAGCCATGCAAGGCGCCAACCTGCTCAATGATTCCATAACCCGATGAAGTCCATCCCAGTCCATTCAGCTTCTTCTGTTGGGGTCACCATTATACCTTCTGGGCCTCAGACAAGGAATTCTGGGGCTCTTCCTCAGTTGTTGGCCTTAAAGGATAACTCCAGCCACACTGAATGTTAAGCCCATTTCCAGCATGCCCTCTCTTTTTTCTTAAAATTCCATGTTATTAAAGGAATAGTTCACTCAAAAATGAATATTCTGTCATTATCTAGGAACAACAGTTCTTTGCCCAGCCTTATTTATTTGAACCAGAATACACAGAGGAAGAACTCAGACAGATGGACGAAGCAGTCAAACCACTGGCCCTGTCCGGACAGTATTACTAGAGGAGGTCTGGTAATGTAGTTCTTACCTGAGTGATTCAGTGATTTCAATCTCGTTCCCCAACTCTATTTGTGATTATTACGGGAGTAGGCTACTGTTACCAAGCAAAACACCTATACTGATTTTCAGTGAATTCCCACATCCTCTGTCAACTGTAGAACATGTATGTGATTTATACATTTCAAATTGTCTACTTTGTGCGATAGACGCATTCTGAAATCTCCATCTCCATCCCTGGAATAATATATGGGAGTAATAAAGTAATACATGTATGCCGTCCGGAGAGTGGGAAACCCAGGGACATTTACAGGGACAGTGCCAGCCGGGAACAAAGCACCAAATCCGCATCGACAGTTGTTTTTCTTCCCTGGACGGACTTTTGGATGGTAATCATCTGAGGAGAAATGTTCACTACACAGCCGGACTATAGCCCCAAAGGGACGCTAGATGGAGTTAATTTGTACATGCCGTTACTAGCGTCCCAAAGACTTCTACACAAAACGACCTTCCAGGACCTACATGTTCGTGTGCGGTTTCCAAACGGCTGCTCCGTGGTGGCTCAAACTTTCACCCTTCCTGTTAGGCCTTAGTATCATGTAGACGTTACCATCAAAGTTCCAATAAAGTCTTTCGTTTTTCGCAAAACGCAGCTTTCGGGAGCTAGAGCTAATGCTAGCTTGCTGATGACGTTGATTTTACGCTGCTGCGCGTACAGTTCACGCAGCCCTTCAGAATAAAAGTCCCTCGGCAATATGCCAAAACCTGTGAGAGAGGAGTGCGCATGTGTTGTTTAATAATCCTAGCTTGAGCTGTGCTCTTAAAAACACTATTCCAAACTATAACATTTTGTTTCCATGGTCCAACATAATCTAAAAAATTATAAAATCGTAATTTGTGTGACTGTAATGCCAACAGGTCTCAATAATACTACTTTAGTAAAATAGGCACAATTAAAATAAATGGATATCTGATACATGCCAAGGCCACCTTTGATGGATATCAATTTAATTTCAATAAGACATTTTAAGACAATGATGTTTTCAGTGGAAACACTTTTATTGGGGTTTTGACCTGAAAATAGATGATAGATTTCATAAACAATGTAATTTTTTAATTTGATGGTCTCATTCATAATCAAGAATTGTCTGACTTAAAAAAAAAATTTTTTAAAAATTTGGTTAAGAGTGTTGCACTTGTTTCTCATGTTCAAATGAATGGAAGTATCATAAGAATTGTGAGACTTTGGTGCAGTTTTATCTTTACACAGCTAACGTTTCTCTTGTCTTTTTCAGGACGTGGATGGGTGTTTGACTTTTTGTGACTAATGCTCCTGTGATTCAGGCACAAACTATTTGTATTCTTTGTAGCTCTGTTAGTTGCCTCATGTTGCATTGAAAACTCAAATACAAAAGTGTTGATTACCAGACCTCTTTTAAGCTGACACACATACTGTTAATTGGCATTCAAGTTGCTATGACTCGCTTGTGTGGCTGCCTTTGTAATTGTGGTCTACTTATTTCAAAGTTAAAGTCATTTTTCATGTGGTGTCTCCATTATTTTATCCACCCCCTGTGGGTCTTTTCAGCAGCCCCACACCATTACTGTAAGCAGACTACTACCAATTCTAGTACGTTTAAAGCAGGCTGTTTTTCCCTCAAATTGTTGTGGGGTATGCTTCAAAACAATTTGTTTTGTTTTTGCGAACTCATTAGGAATCTATCCTCTAAACATAAATGTGTTTGAACCATATCATGCTAAGCAAGATCATCAATAGACAGTACACATGTAGGTTTTTAATATATTTAGGGGTTCGAGTATGTGGTGCTAGAAAGCGGGTAGGTAGCAGGTAGTGGGGGTGGTCTCAACTCGGTCCAAACTGCTTCTGCGTTGTAAGAGGCCGTTCATCATGGCTACTTTCAATGTGAACACATTGAGAGAGGAGGCTGAGGAGTATGGAGTTGAGATCCTGGGAGTACAGGAGCATAGGCAAGTGCATGTCGACCCGTTAGCATTCAGCCGCTTCGAGGGTCGGTATCTCATCACATCGTCAGCATGGAGGAACGATGCTCAGGCATCACAAGGAGGAGTGGGGCTGCTACTCAGTCACCATGCTAGGAAGGCCCTTTGCGGATCACGCCCTCATACTGAGAGAATCCTCATTGCGGAGTTTGACAGCAATCCAATTACAACCATCCTTGTTGTCTACTCACCCACCAACGCTGCTCCGGTGGAAGTGGTCAAAATGTTCTATGAAGCCTATGGGCCACAATCAGGAGTGTACCAGGACACAACTTACTGGCAATACTGGGGTACTTCAACACCAGGCTGGGTCCTGATGATGCACCATTCACATACCATGACACCATAAACCGGAACGGGAAATATCTGGCAGAGCTCATGATCTTCTGGCCGCGAACTCTCAATTCCAGAAGAGACAAGGAAATATGTGGACCTTCAAAGACCGGGGCACTGGCATGCTTCGTCAGCTGGACTACATCCTGGTGCATCGCAAATGGAGGAACAGCATCCTTAATGCTGAGCCCTACAACTCGTTTAACACAGTCAGCTCAGATCACCGGGTAGTTTCCATGAAGGTGCGGCTTAGCCTCAGGGTTCCCAAGCCGAGCAGTCAGACCAGGTACGACTGGAAATTGTTCTCGACTTGTCCAGACCTCCTGGAGTGTGGTGCGCAACTACTTCCGGTTGCTAGAGGAGGAAGAGGACCCCACAGAGAGATACGAGTGGTTCATCAAAGCGAACGAGGTGGCAAGGAAGGAGTGTGTTCCAGAAAAGGAGCGCCTCAAGTGGACACAGCACCCAGACGTTGTGGAGGCGAGGGAAGCAGTCAAGGGGGCACGCCAGAACGTGGACAGCAACCAATCTGAGGAGAACAAGAGTGCATGGAAGGAGGCTCAGCAGCAGCTCAACAACACATACAACACTTGCCTTTGAACTGTGGAGAGCCATAGTCGGGCGGGAGGCCGAGCTCGGATTTACCATCACTCCGAGGAGGTCAAGACGCCATCCAGCAGTTGTGGAGACAGACCTGGACTTTGTGGATGACATCGCAGTGCTCTCTGATGAGGTGGGACAGGAGCAAGAACTGTTCCTCCAAGTGGAGGCTGAATGCAGTCAGGTGGGCCTCTGTCTGAATGCCAAGAAGACAGAGGTTGTCATGTACAACACACCTGAGCATGCGCCCCTGAAGACACTGGAAGGTCGAGAGCTGAAGGAGGTCAAGGACTTCAAACATCTTGGGTCCTGGATCAACTCATCTGAGCAGGACATCAAAATATGGAAGGCCAAGGCGTGGAAGGCTCTCAATGACCTGAAGAAGATCTAGGGCTCCAACATGACGAGAGGGGTCAAAATCTCCTTCTTCCTTGCCACCGTGGAGTCTATCCTGCTCTACGGCTGTGAGTCATGGACCCTCACCCCCACCCTTGAGAAGTCCCTCAATAGCTGCTACACCTGTATGTTGCGGGTGGCACTTGGCATCTCCTGGCGGTAACATGTGAACAACACCATCCTTTACGGCGAGCTCCCAAGGGTTGGTGACAAGATAGCAGCACGCAGAATGCAGCTGGCAGGTCATTGGCGGGCAGAAGACCTTGTATGTCGGGGTACTGAAAAAGGACACCGGAGCGGAGAAGACCAGTGAGCTGGCCAGCCTCATGGTGGAGCGGAGTGTGTGGAGCAGCCTTTTGAAAGTCCGGCTTAGGCCGACCAAGTAGTAGTAGTAAGTAGCTAGAAACCCTATTGTTTTTGTTAGGATTATTCTTATTATTAGGGGTTCGAGCACATAGTGCTAGAACAAATGTTTTGTAGTTGAGTCAAATTGTTTGTTTGCTTGTGATTGTCAGTACAAAGAGAGAGCGTGCAGGAGGGAGTGGCCACAGGTGAAGAGAGAGAGCGAGCAGGAGCCAGGTGAGAGAGAATGAGCAGGTAGTTAAAGGAATTGGCCGGTCTGCTAAGACCCCAGGTTAATTGTTGACATGGTCTATGTCGGGATGTAAATCAGCCATGATTTTTGATCAACTCACCCTCTCTCGCGGAGTACCGGCGTTCCGAAATTTGGCTGTTGGCCAGTCATTGAGATCCATTGTATTCCAAACGAGTGTTCAGCAGCTCCCATAGCTGTGTCTTTGTTATGTCCAACACAAGTAAGCGCATACGAACTACCCTGGGTAGGTGGTTTTCTCCAATAGTGCTCACAAACCAAGAAATAAACATGTTTAGATTCCGTGTTTACACGCCACTGCGCATGCGCCACTGAGACGCTGAGAAATTGAAATCAGACGGGGCTGTGAGCATGTAACCTGACTCTGCTGAGCATGCGCAGTGGCGTGTAAACACGGAATCTAAACATGGTATGAGCGTGCAAGAGTTTT
>OMLI01090734.1:10114-21085 GCA_900302605.1 Rondeletia loricata | reverse complement strand
AGTGAATTGGCACAGACACAGACACAGAAACACACACACACACAGACACACACAGACACACAGACACAGACACACACACAGACACACACACACACACACACCAACACACACCCACACACACACACACACACACACACACACACACACACAGGGAGGGACATCTGCACATGCACATGAACTCACACAGACAGACAGACAGACAGACAGACAGACAGACACACACACACACACACAGAGGAGGAGGGATGGAGGGACAGAAGAGGAGGAGGAAGGATGGAGAAGGAAGAAGAGGAGTGATGGAGAAATGGAGGAGGACGAGGAGGGATAGAGGGATGGAGCAGGGATGCAGGAGGAGGAAGAGGGATGAAGTGAAGAAGGAAGGATGGAGGGATGAGGAAGAAGAGGAGGGGGAAAACGGAGAACCTCCAGTCCTCCGTTCTGCAGCGGTGGTTTCGAACGCAGCCCGTCCACACGTGCCGTCCCATGCGACAGGATGGAGGGAAGACGCAGCGCTGCCAAACAGAGCGACGGGAGTGAAGAAGGGAATATTCATGATTCATACTGCAGCTCTGTTGCTCAGGAACGTTACGCAACGCCGGCAAACAGCCGAGCGGACAGAGCGAGGGCTAAAAACAGAACGACAGCCGCTCGTCACGTCTGACCTCGAGGGAAACGCCGAGCGGGACGGAGGCCAAAATCTGACGACTGGGGAAACTCTTAACTGTTAGGGAGTTCGGTCCGTTGGTCACATGACCTAATAAAGTGACGATTCACCGATTTGACGTTAATGTTTAAGACACGGCTACATCGATTCAGACAGCTTGTATCGGGGAAATCCTCTCTCTCCCTCTGTCTCTCTCTCTCTCTCTCTCTCTGTCTCTCTCTGTCTCTCTCACTCTCTCTCTCTCTGAGTGTGAAGACTCACGTGTCTCCCTGCCCCTCGCTCTCTGTCCTCTCCTGTGTGTGTGTGTGTGTTCTTCTCCCTGACGCACCAAAACACTTACAAAGTTTGGTCTTACTTTGGATTTTACAAGAAATACGGAAAACTTGATAAAAGTGGCAATATGCAAAACTTGCAGAACAGAATTTCTTCTCGCAACCAATCACACATATCGCACCGCATCGTATCGTATCGCATTGAGACAGGGCTGAATCGAATCATGTCGATCTGTTGGCTGCTTAAAATGTATCTAGATGCATCGGATCGTTGATCGCGTATCGAGATGCAAATCGAATCGTGCTCGGACGGTGAGATGCAAACCGCTAGACGAGAGGATCGACACCAAAATCATCTCTGTGTCTCTAGATAGCTCTGTCCGGTGCGCAAGCTAACGCTTTAGCATACAGTATTAAAATCAGCGCTGATGTTCTCAGTTCTGAACGTGTTTCTTTCTCTTCTTCCTGCTTTCCTCCATTGTTGTTGTTGTTGCTGTGACTTCCTGCTCTGTGGCCGCTAGCCTCACCTTGATAGACACAACCGGCTCACCGCTGGCCACGCCCATAAGACACGCCCACAGGAAATGGTTTACGCCCCAAAACGACCCAACATCATTGAAAGGCCAGTTTCAGGTAAACGGGGGGATTTAAACCTGAACACACAGACTGATGATGTAGACTATATCCTGTTTGTTTGTGAAAAAAGTTGCATATTGCACCTTTAAAGGTTTCTGTGAGTGTCTTTATCCGTCCATCCGCACCTCTTCAGTTTGCTTCCCCCAAACTCCGCCAGACTTGCTAGCCACAACCAGTTCCCCACTGGCCACGCCCACAGGAAACGGTATACACCACAGATAATGTAGAATATAAACTCTTTATATCCTTATATACTAAAGTCAAAACAGTTGCATATTGCAGCTTTAAATCGACCAGCAGAGAGGACAGCGCTGACAGCTGCACACAAGCTTTGACTCGCCGGGCGCCAAAGTCAACACTTCAGCCTCGCACGGGTTGTGAAAGCTCGCTTCTCTTCTTCATGTCTTTCTGCTGCGCACGTAAACGTAGTTACTGCCGAGCCAGCGGGCCAGAGCGGCTCCGTGCCTCATCCTGTAAAACTTAAACGCTTCCACATCAAAAGGCGGCGGCGGGTTGCTGTTTGCTGTGACGAGGGCCGGGACTAATTAGGGAGGTTTAGACGCTGTTATTACAGCGTTGGCTCTCACACACACACACACACACACTTGGACCCCAAGGCTCAAGGCTCTCACAGTGTTTTGCCAATTAGGTTAACGAGGCATTGTTGTCGTACGGCCAATTAAGACTCAACTTTGACAGAAAACAAGTCGATTTTCCAATTAAGACTCAACTTTGACAGAAAACAAGTCGATTTTCCAATTAAGACTCAACTTTAATGGAAAATAAGCACATTCCCTACACAGCTTTGTATACTTTATATAACAACCCTAATACTACTACTAGTAGTAATAATAATAACTCTGCTACACTATTTGTATTGGTCTTTTCTTAAAGTTACAAAGTGATAAAAACAAAATAGAAACAAGTCACATTTTCTGCACAGCTTTGAACTGACTTTAAATACTAATAAACATACTACTACTAATAATAATAATAAAAGAATGATTTCCATTTAAAATGCACATCTCCACTTGCAATACACAAACCAAGTGCTTCTGCATAATTACAAAATATGATCACAAATGTAAAATCCATTCAGGTTTTTTGGCTTCATTTCATTGGATCAGGTCAGAGAGTTTTTCATGAACTGAGATGAACCGAAGTGTCTTAAATCTCACTGACCTCCAACTATTTAGGATTTCTTAACTAATTATAATAATTACGAATGAAACCTGGTGAGTTTTCTCTGATTAAAACGTCCGGTCATAACTGTAATCTATTTCCTGTCGAGGGTCTAATTCAATCAAACGTCTGTGACACATTTACATTTACTCAGCTTTATTTGAGCTCTATCGTTCATTTCATCGATGACAATGCTTCATCCAATTTAGTGGAAGTCATGGAACTGAAATGGGTAAACCAACATGAGACCAACATGGGACAGTTACATCACTTCCTGTGGATCTGTAAACTGCGTTGTTTACCTGATCAGACCGCATAGAAAAAAGAAAGGTAAATCACGTTGGTCCTAATTAACAGTCAATTTAACAAACATCCTTTAAATCCCAGCTAAGAAAATAAAGGTGTTTACTACTTTCAGCCAATAAAAACCTGGCTGGGTGTTTCTGAGCGGAGGGCGTTTAACAGCCGCCGCTTGTTGCCCTTTTAATCGCCGTCAACCCAGCGGGGTAGAAAACTCAAACATTCACACCTCCAGAAGGAAACCAGTAGGAAACAATACTGAGCCTATTACAACGCCAGCGGCTTCATCGTTTCCAGCAGGAAAGTGGCAGTTGCGTCCCTGTGGATCAGCGGGCCGGGAAGCTGCCAGGTTCGAGTCTGACTCGTGACCTTTCCTGTCACTCTCCACTGTATACTGCAAAAAACATGTAACTATCTGCCAATAGGGTGAGATCATCTCACTAACTTCCAATGCAGTTGTACCTGCTTTAAGAATATTGTCTAATCCAGTGACCGTATCTTGAAATAAGGCTCGTTTCAAGATACGGTCACTGGAATCAAGAACATTTTAGAAACGAGTCGAGTTTGAAGCAGATGGAATGATCCCACCGCAGAGGCTGAGAAAATCTGATTTATTTTCATTGTATAGTGTCTCAGTTGATTTTGGGCCTCAAGGTGAAGTGCTATGAAGCGATGAGGAAAGCGCACACTGTAAAAAATTTCCATTTTAGCAAGGCATTACATTTTTCTATTTCTATTTCTGATTTTTCTCTGATTTTTGCCTTTTTCTTGTGAAATACTGAAGTCTGACAGATAATCAAATGAAACAACCTGAGAAGGGAAAGGAAAGGAGGCATCGCTTCGTTTTAAGGGTCACAAGCCAAAAAGGTTGAGAACTGCTGATGTAAATTAAAATTTAAATCTTATTTTTCTTTTAATGAGGTGAGATAATTCCACTGGTCTAAAATGCAAATCAACTTGTTACAAGAAGTTTCTTGAATAAAAGCTCCATGAGGCAACTTCGCACGTTAGTGGCTCCAAATCGCAGCGAGACGTAACCGTTTAAAAAACTTCATTACCCAGAAATCCTGTGCGGTGACGTCAGTAAAGCGGTCTGTGATGCTTTATACCAAAGGAAAACCAAAGATCTAACGTCGGTGAGTCCAGCTTTCTCTGCTGCTGTTCAGGAGACACTTTTGGATTTCCCTCTTCAGTTTGTATCGGTCACTTCCTGTGTGGATCGGTCACTTCCTGTGTGGAGAAGATTTCCCACCAGTGACCAAACTGACACCAGAATTTAATCTGGACAGACAGGGAGAATCTCCAGCATCTCAGTCAGCGGGGACGAGACGCTCTGCTCTGCTGCAGCGTCACTTCATGGATTTCAACCTATTGACACCGGTTTCTAGAAAAGTCCTGTAACAAGTGAAACTGCATCGGAAACAAGAGGAGCTGTCTCACCCCACTGGCACATTGTTTCACTTGTTTTAAGAAAAGTAAGACTAAGACTGATTGTGAGACAGAATGACATTTTTTGCAGTGCAGCTCCAGACTGCAGGGCCTTCAGCTGATAGGAGTAGCTGTTACTGGGAACAGGGAGCTCTTAAACCAATCAAAACGTCTCTTCTTGCCAAAGTCTTCGCTCCGCCAGAAGCCGACCGGCACCTGCAACGCATCACCGTGATGAGCGCTGAAGCCAGAGGAGAAAACGCAGCGCCAGGTCAGTGAGGAGTTTCACTAACACTTATATAACCTCCTTTATACTGCTCTCCTTCACAATGCCCCCTTTGTCTCCCCCAGGCCTGGGCAACAGCTTGGGGGAAGCAAAGTATGAAGAGGGGCGGGTGGACGGACGAAGACAGACAAAAAAAGACACTAAACACAGAAACCTTTAAAGCTGAAATATGCAACTTTTTTCACATTAAAATACCAAGAAATAAATGTGATCTATTCTACATCATCAGTCTGTGTGTTCAGGCCTAAATATCCTGTTTGCCTGAAATAGTCTTTTCAGTGATGTTGTGACGTTTCGGGGCGTAAACCATTTCCTGTGGGCGTGTCTTATGGGCGTGGCCAGCGGGGAGCCGGTTGTGTCTATCAAGGTGAGGCTAGCGGCCACAGAGCAGGAAGTCACAGCAACAACAACAACAATGGTACACTTCCAGCCTCAAGGAGAAAAGCTACACATTGCGGCTTTAACACGTTCCTTTACATTTCTAGAAATTTGGCTGACGCCCCTATCCAGAACGACTTAGAGGTTCAGCGTGTTGCTCAAGGACACTTCGAGCGGACAGGAAGTGGACTGCATGGACGCATTGTCTCAAACCTGTGAGCTTTCGGTTGCAAGACAGTCTCTCTACCTACTAGGCCACCCACTCCTTTTAAGGAGAAGCATTGCAGTGATGTAGACCCATTTCATTCCATGACTTCACTGTAAGGAAGTATCATCTTTCACCCAGCGACGTCCACCAGCGGCCTGCCAGCCAGTCACCGTGCCAGCCACCGCAAGCATTTCCTCCCGCTCTCAGGTGGGCGCTGGGTGATGAGGTAATTACCAGATTGATCGTTTGGTATTTCTTTCCGTACGCCTTGAACGGATTCCCAGCGACACGTGTGGAGTCTGCGGGACTCGGGCCAAAGCGTGCAGAATCTCAACGTCTCGTCGGGGGGTTCGGATGAAGCGGCAGACGAGACAGAGGGAGAGAAAAGTGAAGCACACAAAGGCTCTTTTAGTCTCCGGCTGTGCGCCGTTCAACAGGCTGGGGAACTGGCAAGGGTGGAGGAAACTCACTACAATGCTACAGCTTTTTGTGTACTTGTACTTTTAATTAAGTATGCTCTGACTGACGTATTATACTTGGTACATTTGAAATCAGTTCTGGTACAGAGATAAGCCGTAAGATTTGTTTGAACCCTTTAACAGACATCTCAACCGAGCGGTAAATACATGAGAAGAAAAAACGATCTGTGTATCAACTTGATTGGTTTGTGGACCGATTCCCCCGTTAATCACTCTGAACATGGGGTGTCATATTTCACTTCACCTGTGAAGAGCAGCAGGCCTGAATCACCCCTCAGAGATTAGGGCATAAAACAGGAATTTGGCAATCAAGGGAGGAACCATGATGTTTCTCCAGTAGAACGTACCTTAAATAATACGAATATTACCAAAAAGTATAAAAATAGTGAGAAATTCTTCGTGCCAGAGTTCCCCAAAAACACGTGTGAAGGGTCGACCCCAGGCCAGACTGAGTCAGCGTGGTGGGACGGTGTTTGAGAGGAAGAGGAGGGTGATGATGAAGATAATCATTATGTCAGTAAAGTAGAGGTTATGAAACAATATGTACGGTCTTGAAAAGATTGTTCATATAAAACTAGTCCTGTAATCAGAGTTTCATGTTACGATATACTAATTTGGTTCTGCTGTAAAAGAGAGGAGGGTCTGCAGTACTAATGCAGGATAAATACACTTCTACAGCGGCATCAAGTCTGTTTTCAATGTTTCCCTCGACAGTCTCCGGTGGTTTCTGCTTTTCTTCCCCTTGTCTCTCCCCATCTCTCTCCTCCGCAACACGAAACCACCTGGGCTTCCTCAAGCCGCAGCCTCAGGTTTATTTTTGCAGCGTTGAACGCGCCCCCGTGAAAAATCCCTCCCCCGCGCACGCAGGCCTGGCTGCAGAGAGCATCTGCTACCGGCAATTAACCTTTTTATTCACGGGTCAGTTTAGTGTCATTACAACTGCGTGAACTCTGACCTCACGATATCCGTCACCCGCGCTCGGCGGTTGATTTGTCATCCTGGGAAGCAACATCTTCCCCTCTGCTGTCTCTCCACTCTTCACTCTCACTTTCCCTGTGAACTATTTCCTTCATCACGGATTATATGTTCATTTGTTTTATTATTATCATTTAGTTTCTGTTATCCAGCTCAGTTTGCTCTTTGTTGTTCCTCTGAACTTTTCTTTTGAAATGAAATATTTCTATAGTCCGTGTTTTACTATTTAAATCCACACCGCTTTCCGCAATCTAAACTCTTCTGGGATTAAAGGATAATCCTGGTGTTTTTTTAAATCACAGAGAATCCATCACAGTGAACATGAAGAAACTTTCTGTTTTCTCCTTATTTCATTGAGCTGAGTCGAGTGTTTTCATATCAGCTCTGCTTCCTGTCAATCACCTGACACCCACCTGACACCCACAGGAAGAGATGGAAGTCTCCTCCAGGAAGTAATCCCTCAGAAACATGTCGCCTCACAGACTTTACTGTCACATCCATGTCTTTTTATTTAGGGCGTCTCTGTTAGCCGGACAGCGGTGAAGTTTGTATTTTATAAACAACAAACGAGTAAATGTTAAAAACTTGAATTAACATACAGCATGCGTTGCAAAATGATCTGGCAGAAAGTAAACTGGACGTAGACAGACGCACTACATCTCTGAATGACACTGGGATTCTCCTTTAACTTTTACAGCCAGTCCTCTGGACATGTCTTCTGGACATGTCTTCCGTCTGATGGATGTTTCGCCTCCTGTGCGCAGAGTAAAATCAATTTCCATGCTTGCTCATATCCACTTACACATATGTATGCAGACAGGCATGCATGGACTCTCACACACACACACACACACACACACACACACACACACAAGCTCTGGCCTCATAACTTAACTTTGTGACACGTCTCTTCTTGTTTTCGTCTGTATTCATGTCCTCTGTCGCTCTGTAAACCACTTAAAGACGAACCTGTTTGTTAAAAACATTTTATAAATAAATCTCTCACTGCTGATATCTGGGGTTTCTGTTCAAACCAGAGAGGTTATCGGGGTGGAAGAGGAGCCCCTTAATTCCATGTTCGGCTCTCCCCCTTATGGGCCAATAAATCAGCCCTAACTCAATCCATCACAATGGAATAGTTATGTTTTTTCCACACTGACAGTGGGTTATGTAGGCCATGGCGAGCGCTGATGGTTTCTGCCTCGGCCATCGAGCCGCCGTTGTTTTATCGCCTCTCAGAAACACCGGACAGTCGATTTGCAGTCACATGGACAGAAAAGGCCCACATGGTCACGGCTGCGTTCACACTGCAGCAGATCTGATGTTTTCTAATCAGTGTGAACGGCAGAAAGCTGTGCTTCTGTCCCGCTGTCGTGCCAAAGTGTGTTTCCCTTAAGATTAGCTAGAAGACAAACCCGCATAGAGAGAGGGAGAGAGGACGTGCCGTCTTCTGTTATTGTTACTCTGCACGCGTCTTTTTGACATCGCTGTCAGCTCATATTGGTATGAGATATGAGTTACATAAAGATATGAACAGTCATCCAGACAGATGAGGTAGGAGCAGAAATGTTGCATTAAGGCATGGTGTATTTTTCCTGAGGTTTACATTCACCAGTCCAAAGGGCTCTTCAGGGTTAAAAGAGACAAGATGTTTGTCAGTGTATTTATAGCTATATTCCCATTTATTATATTTATTTATTTAACCTTTGTTTAACCAGGTAGTCAACGTGAGATTAAAAATCTCTTTTCCAAGACAAACCTCACTGAGAGAGCAGTCTCAATGACAAACTCATATAATGCACATGACCAAAAATACACTCAAAATCACAGAAAGGTAAGAGCAAAGTAAGAATCCACTTTATGAGCCCTTAAGAGGGAAAAGTCCAACAGCAGGACCGCAAGATGAAGGGCCAAATAAACCAAATAGGATAATGATGTGAACTCTAAAACACAGAGAGCAGAGAGGTGAAAATGCGGAGTAGCGGCCGGTAGAGGCTGACGGAGGCCGGTAGAGGCTGACGGAGGCCGGTAGAGGGTGACGGAGGCCGGTAGAGGCTCAGAGACGGTCTCGTTTGTTTACCGTAATTATACTAATTTCTCAAAATGAACGCGGTCATGATTTATTGATGTTAGAATGCTACACGTAGCATCTTTAACCAAACTTCAGCTCGCCTCACACCATGAAACTCGCCTTGTTCTCCTCCTAACCAGTGTGCTGCTTTCTCAGGCCGTGTGGCGGCCATGTCGGACCTCTCCTCTGGCGGCGTGTCATCCTGACGTCGGCAGGACGAGGTGACGGATTTCCGAACATTCGCCGAGCGCTTCTCACGATGGAGGACATATCGGGCCATATGGAAATATGGTCAGTGACCCAACAAAATGGACTCCTCCTGGTCAGCTGGTGCAGTGATCTGGAAAGTGTTTAGGACGACACGACCATGTCAGCTCCCCCGCTCAGAGCGTCTCAGGTTTGGAAAGCCGAGTGGAGAAGAGGCTCACTTGTTTTCCATGCCAGGGTACATGAGGGGAACGTCACTGAGCGAGCGCTGCCCATGAAGAAGAGACCTTTAGTTCGATGCCAAAGCAATTTTCCACAAGACTAATGTTGTTAGATGTTGAGGAAATTCTAGGTAGATAGATACTTTATTTACAAGACAGGTACACTGAATCAAAAATTGCAGATTGGACTTTTAGTTCTACAAACATTTCTTGGAGGCAGAAATAATCTCATTGGTTGGCTTAAACCTCAGTGGGCGGAGCCAAAGACCCACCGGTTTTCTGGCTGAGTAGCCCATTGAAAAAGTGAAGGGGTACGAATTTCCCCTTTTCTTTGTACATATACTGTACAAAGAAAGACTAACTCATCCTGGAGGTAATAAACACCGAGTCAGCCCTGAAGATGAGGGGACTGAAAGTATTCCAGGAAACGCAGCCGACTCTTACAGCACCAGCGTCAGGCTTTATGCCGCTTTTTCCATTATTATTCCCATTTCCTGCACAACAAACCTATAAGACTGAATATTTCATCACTTCTCTCACACAACACGTTAATGCCAGAGAATGACAGATAGCAGACGTCAAGACACCTTTTGTTTCTGGTAGAGGAAATCTCTCACTGGTTGGCAGAGTGTGTAAAAATAAATTCCACGGTTAACACAGGCTGTGCTGTGTGCTTACTGTCTCTGAGAGAGGCAGAGGAAACACTGCTGGGTTGAGTTGCTGGACTGCGGAGGCGAGGCGCTGGCTGTGGCTCCAGACCTCCACAGACCTCCACAGACCTCCACAGACCTCCACAGACCTCCACAGACCTCCACAGACCTCCACTCGTAGCTGTGGTGCAAATAAGAGTCACGTGCGTTAGAGAAACCAACATTTAGACAACATCAGGGTCAGAGAAAACTCAGCTGATGTGTCGACGCTCAACAAGCTCGTCGCCACGGCAGAGTCATCGGCCGTCGACAGCCGATCAGATTTCAGAGCTTAGAAGTTCAAAATGGAGAAGTTGATTCCGGCCATTCAAAGCTTCCCAGTTCTCTACAACTTGAATCTGAAAGACTGCAGGATCGTCTCAAAAGCGATGTTTGGGAAACGGTCGCGTCCATCGTTGCGTCCGTCGATGGTAAACTCTGAAGTCATTTTATTTCTGTTCTAGGGACGACGAGAGACCAGAGACCAGAGTACAGAAAACAAATCACAACGCAGGTCAGTAGATGAACAGGTTACGTAACAGCCCGACAAGAAAGAACAGTGATTCCCATTTCCCATAAATGGAAAACATGTTTGCTGTCAGTGCCATGAAAACGTTGGTTCTGTGGAGCGGTGCCAGGAATGTTTCTCTGAAAGAGTCAAGAAAAGACGGGATAATTACAAATATCATCCCATAAATGCCCTGTCCTCTGCCCTCCAGAGCCGGAGGACAGGAACAGAGAGGTTTCAAGGTCTTGCCTATTGCCCTGACAAAAGTATTGACTGTGTATCCTTTAGTAGTGTTTAATGATATGATTTTTAAACCTCAGTCATTGCCTTTGAAATCCCTTTAAAACACACAAAAAGTAGTTACTGCTGTTTATATCCTGTGTGCTTTGCTGTGGTTGATCTGCTGTTTCATGTGTCTGTCTGCAAGTAGGTTTCATATTTGTTGTTCATCTTTGAAGGCCTTTTTC
>OMLI01090731.1:0-22022 GCA_900302605.1 Rondeletia loricata | reverse complement strand
ATAGACTTCAATCATCCAATGCACCAAACAACACCAAACAAGAGTCAATAGCAACAGCAGAATAAGCTATTTGGCAAATTTTTCATGGGCGCACCCACATACTCAGCTGTGCTGCTCATCCCACAAATGCATGTTCCTTACAAATGGGGCACCATTTAAAAGGGTATAAAATGTATTGCCAAGAAGCATTGTTACAACAGAGAAATAATCTACCAATCACAAATTTCCGAACTTTTTGTTCGATGTTTATATAGGTCAGAGGTCAAGGTCATATGGATACATTAAAAAAGAGGTGCAACAAAAATTTGCACTTTTGGGGGCTAAAATTGTCTATATATACTCATGGTTTGCATTAAATCTATGCCATAGCGTAAATAGGTGAAATGCATATAGCCCAGTTATTCAATCTGGACATGAACATACTTTCAACATGGATTTCAACTTAACAGCCCAGCAGAATTTACCCATCTCAGTGTCCCAACATATCTACATATTTACAAGGCATAGTTCACCTGTGGTGAGTCTGCAATATAAAAGGAACTTGTATTGAAATTGGAATTGCAGTGCATTGGGAAGAAAAACAAACCAAGGGAGTGGAAGGGCAGGCGGGGGGAGGCTTTTTTCCTGATCGCTGAGCGATCGGAATTTCTAGTTATACATTGGTATTTCCTCACTTCTGCAGCACGGCATACACTAGAAAACTCTGACAGTAATGATGAACTTACAATTCCTCAGAAAATGAGAAAGGGAATCACAGAATTTGCAATGAGCAGCGAAATAAACCTCAGCATCAGGCTGTTCTAAAAATATCCTAATTTCATTTGAGCATGGCAGAAATTGGAATGAAATGGGAGCTACAGCCAGCAACACGATGCAATTGTTAATCTCAACCAGATCAGTTGAAGGGGAATATCATTCAAATTATGGATTCACATGTGATGTTCCTCTAATGCCATCAAACTGTAAAATCTGGATTTGCTCCTTTGACATCAAATCATGGTGGTTCAGTGGTTGGCACTGTTGTCTCACAGCAAGACAGACCTGGGTTTGATCCCCGGCCCTTCAGGTGGGTTTCCTCCCACATTCTAATGACATGCAAGTCAGGTGGATTGTAGACTCTAAAGTGTGAGTGTATGTCTAGCCCTGCAATGGACTGGTGACCTTTCCAGTGTGTTTCCCTGCTTTCCACCCAAAGTATGCTGGGATAGGCTCCAGTCCCCTACAACCCTGAAGAGGATTAAGCGGCTAGAGAAAATGAATGAACAATTAATGGGAATTGGCTTTTGGCATTGAGTTTTTAGATCGTCACGCGTGATATCTCAGACACCGCTGATCGGATTTTGACAAAATTTTGGGGAATGATACATCTCACCACTGCACTCGAGCAGTTTCAAAATTACACTGATTGGCCCAAGAAGGGTGCTACCAATTACACTTCAAAACAAGGTGCACACGTTTACTGTCGCCTTGTTTTCTTGTAGAGTAATGGAGCTGATGGAGGTGTACATCAGAGTGACATAACAGATCAAGGTTTCTGAGAAACTGCTTTCTGAAGGCTGCAGTGTAGAGTGGTATATAATACAATAATGTAAACTCAGCTATCCTAGGAGGCTAAGAATATTTTCAGTAATATTAGGGCTGCAGGCTACCATATTATTATTATATTTTTTGCCACCGTTTTGGAGAACCCGGCACCATTACAGGTATTGCAATATTACACTGTAATGACTTTTATTCCCTCCTCCAAAGCATAATCCAGCAAGAGCATACAGAGAGCATCTTACACTGATCAGGGCCGCTGCTAAAGAGTCAAGGCCCCATGTTACAATGTTATTCTGGGCCAGTCTGGATAGGGAAAAACATGATCATCTATCAGTTATGAAACCTCTCTGTGTTGGAGGAAGCTTCAGGGACTTCTAGCCTTAGTCTCTCTTGGGATGCGGGGGAGTCTCGTAAGGTACAGTTATGTAAATGCCCTTTGAAATAAATGATGGACAGAGTGGCCATCGCCAGCATCAGTGTTATTATAAGATCAGCATGTAATGTTCTGCACTCAGCTATTCGACACTGCTCACACAGAGAGCTTTTCACACATCACTTTTATGGAACGTTAGCACACCTTCATAGGCTTAGTTGCAAATAGCTTGACTTTTTGAGAACAGAACATTAAGTGGCGGAAAATATGTAAACCTGTTATATTGTTTTGCAAAGATTATTTTTGGGGGTATTTTTGCCTTTATTTGACAGTAGAGAGAGACAAGGGGGATGACATGCGAAAACGGTCCCTGGCCGGATTCGACCCAGAACGTCGCGGGTACATTTCCTCAGGCTTAATTCTGAAAAAAAATGTACTCTTGTTATTGGCCCTGACAGTATAGCATCTGAGGTTCAGCAGTGTATTGGCCCCTTGTCCCCTAACATGAGATCTAGTTGGGTTTTTTTTACTCGTTTTTTACCAGCATGTTAAGATGTTGACTAGATCTTGTTTCTACCAGCTGAGGAACATTGCTAAATAATTGTAATGCCCTTTTTACATGCCTTAACAAGTCTTCTCTTGACCGACTTCAACCGACTTAGGACTTGCTGAATGAGCAAATACTCTTGATTCAAAATGGATCAAAACAGCCAGGGGGGGTACAGTTTTTTGCCACTGTATTGCATTTATGTGGATTTTTGTTTTTGCAAAAATAAAACCACAAAGTAGAATAAATCACATACCAGTTTAAGATGCAGCTGAGGCTATATCACACCAAATATTGCCAATGCATTATAAAGAGTGTGTCCTACGTTGTGACCTTGCTGTTTGGATAGCAAAGTGTGATAGCAGCCTACCATACATCACTGTCAAAGCACAGACTGTTGCAGCCACATCCATGTAATCTATTTGTCCTGGTAAAATGTGGTGTAATTTGTTCTGGCTTTCTTGCAAGGCTAGCAAAAAACCAGTGATCTTAGCTGCATTCTTATGCTTATGTGGTATTTCTTGGCAATGGTGGCTTAACCATATATGGACAGCCCATATATGGGCTAATCAAATGATGAATGATCAACTGTATCTATCTAATAAAAGCGCAAACCTCCATCTGTATCTCTGTCTGTCTGTTTCCGTTTTCCTCGGACACCGTCGACCCGACAGCATTGTGATTTGGCACGGGTACTGGGTGGGGTCCCGCGCAGACGTGGCTAGGCCAAAACAGGGCTAAAAACGGGCATTGGGACTAGTATTATTTGATGTATTACAAACAATTATTTTATTTATTTTGTGTATAGTTACTCAATGACTACACAATGTACAACTAAGGCCACTCTAGTCACAGTGTTATTAAGACCTACCATGCATGACAAGATTCAAACTTGTGGTTACTTCACACATTAGAACGCTATGTAACTGAATTCAAAGTGTCCTTGGCAATGGGCGGCGTCCTAGTTCTGAGATCAATGTTCTGTATTCTCTGACTTCATTATAACGCCCTAGCTCTCGCTCTTTTCATCGTGCCATGGTTATGTATCCCATGTTATGTAACATTATGTAACATTCTGATCTGTGGTTTTGCTCAAGGATGAGGTTAGTGGATCAGTGCACTTTCAGCGTCATATACGCCTTTTACTGTTGTTCTCTTACACTGGCGGAGAAATCACCAAAACTCCATCTCCTTTTTTATTGAAAATGCATCGAAACGTTCTCAGGAAATGCCCCCGCACATTAACCTGTTAAAACATCTGGTTTGCTGTTTTGATAATGGATTGTGAATGATAGATTATGGATTATGATTATCACAAATAGTATTTGTTAATCTAAAAAAAAAGAAAAGGGTATTCTATTAGAGATTGAGATAGAGATTGTAGCACTCAGAGTTTACGATCAGATCATGAGAGTGAATGCCGCTGTCCACTTAATGTGTCAGCAATGCATTAGAAGAACATTTCCTTATGTAACAACCTCTCTACCCCGCAGACAGTCAGCATTTCTACAACAGCTTAATGGCTTAACCTCTTTCTGAGGGTGGAGAATGGAACAGAAACATACAGTATCATTACATTATTACATTACATTATGTCATTTAGCAGATGTTTTTGTCCAAAGCGACAGTAAAAGCGAAGTATCAAGTGAGAATTGAAAATGTTTTGATATTGTGCTGGTTTCTGGATTGTTTCTGCATCGAGATTAAAGCTAAGATTGAAAATGTTATAACTGTTTATTATCAAGATTGAATTCTTATTCAAACCCTAAAAGAGGCTGGTTCCAAACATTCAAATTAGCTCAGATGTCCGGGCTGGTCACATATGGACATTTCAAGACAGAGAAGTAAAAGGTACTATATTAACGGCCCTGCACACATCCTTTCTCAAGAGTCCCATCTTTGGACATGTTTGGCAAAACAAGCAAATCAATCAGTGTCAATTAGAGCTGCGTTCAAAGTAAGCCACATCCTGGGAGTCAGATACTTGTTCCGCACTTAACAGCGGGCAATGCAATTACGCTGCAAAGCCCTCTAAAGTGCTCAGGGTCTGAGAGGATGAACCGGTGCATATAAAAGGACCTTACTGCCTTTTATCTACCACTCTCAGGTACCCTCCTGAGCAGAGACTTTCACTGAACATGGGAGAGGAGAGTTGCATTGGAAGCCCCCTGTTTCACATCTTTCATGTTGAGCTCAAGTCAGTTTGGGATGCCATTCTACGTACATTGATCTTCAAAGCCATTTCTCCCCCCCCTCTATTGTTCATACTCCCATTTTGCTACCTCTCTGCTAGGGGGCAGGGCGGTAACTGTCAATAAGACAACAGTCCTCATTGATTTCTGCAGGAGAGTCTACAGTCTGTACAGTCACTCCCTCTCCACTGTTCCACCAACTATCCTCTCTAAAAGGTGAGAAGATAGCAGCTGAGTCTGAATTAGGCTCTGAGATGTGGGAGTATAATCACATTTGACTTGCAGTGTGAATTACAGAAGCAGGTTGCAGATCCTTTCTCCCAGTGCTATCATGATGCTATATTTGATACTTAATTTGCATACTCACAACGCTTGCATCAGTACAAGCCTTAAGGAAATGAACATTCAGACAAAGACTCTAAGGGCGCTTTTCCATTGAGCACGGGTACGGCTTCCACATTATGTCTATCTGGTACAGACACACAATATGTAATTCTTCATCATATAATTTATCATGAAAATGAATGAGTTGAAATGACGTACTTGGTAACAAAGAATATTGATTCATAATACAAATTATTTCTTTATCTCTTTGATAGAAATTGTATTTCATGATTTATTTAGGATAATATTTAATAAACACATTGTTTATTGGTAGAATTAGGTCAGCTCTGTACCGCAGAGCATTGGCATGTGACTTTAATCTGTGTATGCATTTGATGCAGAAAGAAATCAAAGCACACATTTTTAGTTAATATAGTTAATGAGCACATCTAAACTGTTTCATCACTGTGTGGTTGTGTCGCTTAAATACAATGCATTCTTTTATGTAGTAGAAAATTCTGCATTATTTTTCAGGAGTTCAATTTTTTCTTTCTGTTTTTTCATTTTTGTTTTTAGAACTGAAAACTGCGGTTTAACTATCTTATTTTTTTATTTGTTTGAAAGCTAGAGCCACTACGTTAAAGCATATGTTAATAGCAATGATCTCATATTTAATGTGTGGTGCTTTTGGGACAGGTCTATGTAGTTCCTGGCTTTACCAGTTTCTGTGGCAACATGATTTTGAAAATAGCCCCTCTCTCTAACGGTCCACTGCTGTCGTGGGTTCTGCAGACAGCAGCCCACTCTTGATGCATGACTCATTCATTGCTCATTATCAACCCACTCTCATTTCATTCTACCAAGGCTCCCCTGCTTGGATATCTGATTGAGGTGGTTGTGTGGGGGCGGGGTAGTGGCAACTATAAAGCGTGTGTAGCAGTGCTGTGATTGGCCAGTGTGATCCGTTTAATCTGCTGTGACTACTACAGAGTCCACCCCCATACTCCTCCCCCTCACTCTGCCAGTCCTGGCAGCATCCATACAGTGTGCTGTCTCTGTTCCAGAGAGAATATCAGCTCTGCATAGGGAGGACAGGATTAGCGCAACCACTCAGCTCATCTGCATACACATTCCCAGGGAACCACATGAGAACCAAGGGCTGCACCACTTTTGTATCATAAGACTTGACACTCCTATCACAGAGGCACCATTTAATCTACTGTTACTGCTGTGAGAGGATTTAACAGGGGACACAATTTTCTTCTTTTTGACTATTTTTTTGGTGCTTTTCGAACTCTTTTCATAGTTTATATTTGTCTCAGATGTTTTCGTTTAATTGGAACAATGCAAGTAATGTTGCCTGATCTAGACTTGCTCTGAGCATCAAGGAGTTTTCCTTTCACAGTGGGGACCAACTACATTTTTGGACTGCTCCATAGGGGTTGTTTCTTCTTCTGGTTTGGTATACTATAGCACCAGAATGCCATCTAGGGAGTCCTACGAGGTTCACAAGGGAGAGAAGTCCCTGGTGCAAAAGGCCAAGCGGGAGGCCAACCAGGAGGATATTCTGGTGGCAGCACTGGGAATGAGGATGGGGCCACAGAAACCTCCAGCCACTATCTGGCAGCCACTCAAACTATTTGCCTATTCACAGCTCACCTCACTGGTCCGCAGAGCCACTCTGAAGGAGAGCGACCGGGCACCCAAGTACGAGAAAGTCCACAACTTCAAGGTGAGACTCAAGTGAACTTAAAAAGCGAACATTCTGTCAGCCATAGTCAGCTGTTGCAGGTCCAAAATGTTACCTTAATTTCATCATGCTGTGACCAGAGGACTGCTTTTCAAGCTTTTCCGGTGGTGATGGGAGGGGGGAGTGTTACTGAGTGGGAGAACGGATGAAAAACAGAGCTGTTTTGGTCTGTCCAGTGAGCCTTTATCAAAAGAAAATCTGTTGGGTGGTCTGTGGACCACTGCTGCTGGTTTGAGCACCAGATGGGGAGATTAGGCCGATGGAAGGGGGGAAAAGTGGAGGAGCGTATCCCCATTTGGCTCGTGTCAGCAGACTTAACCCCGGTCTCCTATTTTGGTTAGTTAATGGGATGGAGAGCAGGGAGAGAAACATTCCCTTAAAGGTTTTAAAACTGCTGATGCTCACCAGTCTCTTCCTGCTTCCCTGTTCTGCCATATTGCTGAATGTAGCATTTCAACATTTTAAGAGTATGTTACGCATTTAGCTCCTGTGTTTAAAGCTTCCGCAACCAACACGAGGTCAAATTTGTGTGAATTCAGTCAATAGCCACATCGAAATCTGTTTATTTCTCTCTTTCCTGTAAAGCCACTCTCATTCAGTCAAAAAGGGTGTTGTAACAGCATCTTCTGCTAATGTTTTTTTATTATTATTATTATGGAATCTGATGAATTGTGCACTGATCTCATCCTCCACATTGGGTGCCATAATGGTTTCTTTTGTATCTAATTATTTTCATTCCAAAGTTAACACTGTATACTAGTTAAAGCAATATTACACTTTGACTTCCACATTTTCATTTTCCAGCACAATCTCCAAGACAGGATTTCATGATCAGTCAACCCCTAGAATGTGTATTCACCACTAGCATTCAGATAATATATTCTCAGTCATCGCACAATCCATTGGATATGCGTTAGAAGTATAATCCTGACACAAACATAAAACAAATGACATCACTCTGGATAATTGGGACCACCAATAATGATGGGTGACTGTCCAAGAACTCATAACATAACATATGCTATTTGGTGGACCATCAGTGCATACATTTTTACATAATCACTTGCACTTCACTTGCATGCCAAAAACTATAAATTATATACTAACGTGAAATATTGCTTCTAGGCCCCAGCCTTACTCACACCATTTAAAGAGCTTGCTTGCTGTAGCCACTATTGACACGATGCAGGAAAACAAGGAGATGTGGCTTGCTCTCGTTCCCAGATGTCTAGTGTGGGCCTTCCTGATTGGCTGGGTTGTTTTTATCTGGTGGAGTCTGTTTCCATAGAAAATTTCCATGACAACTTGCACCCTCACACTGGTTTGGTGTCAAATCCCACTGTACCATTACTGCCTAAGCCTCCCCTGCCGTCACCGATGCCCCCGGCCCAATCATTATCTGTTTGAGTGGCTGTTTAAACAGCAATCATCCTCAACACAGAGATAATCCCCCTAGTCAGCCTCATTTAAGTTGGCAGCATCTAGGAGACTTAAAGAAGGTGGGATGTCCATGGAGTAAATGTCTTCAACTCCCCACTGTCCTCTCTCTGTCTTGTCCTTTCACCTCATCACTATTATCTGTCACTATCTCTCTCTCCGCTCTAGGTCCACACCTTTCGGGGACCTCACTGGTGTGAACACTGTGCCAGCTTCATGTGGGGACTGATGGCTCAGGGTGTCAAATGTGCAGGTACATTTTGCTCTCGAACTTTAATTAGCTACATTAAAACAGTCCTATAGGAAACTGTATGAAATCACTGGATCACTTGACAACATTCTGTTCTTTAATTGCATAGTGATGGAGTTCAAAGGGATCCTTTCTGTATATAGGTTATCTGTTTTTTTGTGCAACTAGAGCTGTATTATTGAGTTGTTATCTAAAATCCCACCAGTGGTTTGTGCACTGGATTAGGGGTTGTATAATAGAGTGAAATGAGGACTCTATTTCTGTGAGATTTGCTGTGATGTAATAGATACTTTATACTAGCCTTAGTTTTGACCCGGCTGTTTCTCATTGGATTAGTGAATAGGAGATCCAGTGAAAACAAATGTGAGAATGAGTTTGCTGTGCTCTGATATAATTCTAAATCTAAATGTAGCTCTAAATTGTTCTCTTAAATAATGACTGGATTTTTTTTTAGCTCAAAGGCTAGGCTTATAGTGGTCAGGATATGCATGCTTCATATCCAATCATGTTGTCATTATTACCATAATGTAGGCTATTCTAGAGTAGTATTTCTGTGCTCCCACAATTTCAGCCCCATTATAACCTAGGAGGTTGACTACCAAGCCACAGTAGCTATCATACCATGCAACTGACATTTATACTAAAGTGTGGGGGTTGGGGCTCGATTCTCTGTGTCTTTCTGTATTTCTGTATTTGCTCCCACAGCAGTTACCGTATTTTAAAACATATTCACCTACTGTCCTTAATAAGATCCACTCCTGTAGTTTAACGGTCCTTTGGCTTTATTCCCATTTATCAGCAATTTAAGGAAAATACCATCAGGAAAATTCCTTTACTCTTTTATTTCATTGATTTAACATAGATAAATACAATTGTATTATTGTACAAAAAAATGGTCCTTTATATTTTTGCCTCTTTGCATGTCAATTACTCTGATGAGAATTCCATTTCACTGTAGATGTTGCTAGATTTGGTTTCTCATCCCCAAACAGTGCAATAATGTGGCCTGATGTGTGTATTTGATGTGTTATTGATGAAACAAAGTGTGCCACACATATCTGTGGAAGCTCTGACATTAATTATTGATGTCTTGGTTTAGAAAGCAGACAACAATCGGAAGAAAGGCACATATGTTTGGAGCCTATCTTTGTAGACTCTTGTATTGCCATTCCTTCAGACTCAGCCATGGCTACCCGAATCTAGGGCAGTGAAGTCTCATATGATGCTCAAATTTGCATTCCAAAAATGTTCTCCCATCCCCTTTTCTTTTGTATGTATGTGTGAACTGTTTTTGGCCGAGTGCCAGGAAGCCAGCCTCTGCCGGTGCTTGTTGTGCCACATTTCCTCATCAGAGTACGCCCCCCAGCCTCATCCCATCATGCCCATGAAGGAAAACAAAGCTGGCATGTCTCTTTAATGAGGAGCAGAGCTCGGAGCGTGGGGAAGGAGCTCTGTTTCCACGCACATTAAAATTCAGCAGCTTCAACCAAAGAGCTGGGTCACATAGCTCAACCTCTATTCAACTTCAATGCTTGGTGGAAAAACATAACCATCCAAAAAAGCAATAGGGCCGATGCTTTTTGTTTTTACCTATGTTCCAAAGAGGGAGCGGTTTGGATTGGTAGACAACCTGGCAGTGCATGTCCTAAGCATTGTAGAGGTTAGACATGTGGTGATAATGTGCTGATTAGCCACTAGCAACCAGCCACCCTTAAACCATTTCTCATCAGTGTGTCAGAACCTTTTAGCCAAAACTGAGCTGAGCCCATCCTCGGTGCAGCCTCCTTGCCATAGCAACAGAGAGAGCTGACAGTGCAGTAAAGCAGCATCTTCTGTCTCCAGGCTCCTGGTGTCCCTGGGGCCATGCCTCTGCCTCTCCCTCACCCTCACCCGCCCCACCTGGGACCCAGGGCCATCAGTGTGCACACATGGACAACAGTAGCACAGCAGACTTGTGTCTGATGACAGCCCCTCCTCTATTATACTGCCTGTCTCATATCCTTAAGAGAATAATCTCTTAAGGTAATTACATTTCTGCATCAATGCATATAAATGCAGGCTGCATACATTTCTCTAGGGACCCATATTAATCTAAATATGGTCTATGGCCCTCCAGAAGCATACAGTCTATGCTTTTGGAAGTTGTAGCTTAGAAATTGTTGAAAATTAAAAAGTAACAATTCTTGCTGGGGATCAAAATATAATATTTCACATTTTTGGAATCAAAAGCACAAAGAATTTGGAGAAGGCTCAAAAAAACTAAGAGCTTGAAGAGCTGCCCCATTTTAGTCTTGGAAACTAGGTCTAGTGTAGCCCGCAGCGCCTGAATTGCTGCCTCCATAGCCATTGTGTGTGAGCCTGGATTTGGAAAAGAATGGAGCATGCAGCAGCGCTAACTGTCCCTCCTCCAGGCCACAGTGTTTCCAGTGTGCCTCTAATTCCCTCTAAGAGCCTCTGTTACAAAGCATGGCTGGAGTCTTTTTCTGCATCTGCTCTCTGCGGGCTGCTCTGCTCCCTACAAGGTGAAACCTGCCCTGTAACAGCTGTGCCTCAGCCCCATCCACTATGACTTAAGACAAAAAGCAATGTCTTGCATTGACATCATGACTATTATGCTATTTGAACACCCAGTGTCCCAGGCCACAACATATCATATAGTGAAATTAACACATCAATAAGGGAATTGGAAAATTGGAAAAAAACTAAGCTACACACAGCCCAATCCTAGGTTAATGTCCTGTCTTGTAGCTCATTCTTGTTTTATTTCACTATTTTTGATGAATAAATGGCCCTCTAGAGGTGATTATTTATGTATCTACTCCAGTGCTCAAGGTGACTCCAATACCACGCCTGGCAGAGTGATGTCATCAGCTTTTTGACAGGAGCTCTCCAGTGGTCCAGTGACATTCTGAGGGCAAATATTGATCAAGGGGATTTAGACTTTAGCAAGCCAAAACGCAAATTAAACCAGCCAAACAAAGGAAAATTTTAATGGGAGTTGAATGTTAATAGCCCTCAGTTCAGAGCTAAAATTATTTACCCACAAGAAATCATTTTGTTGACCTTTCATGATCTCTAGATTATTTTGAATGACAGATGTCATGGTGCATATTAGAACACTATACCACCTTTCCATTTTATGATATGCCTCTCACCCTAACTATCTCTGAACTTGCTCCACCTCTCTCTCTGCAGACTGTGGTTTGAATGTCCACAAACAATGCTCCACTATGGTGCCCAGCGACTGCAAGCCAGACCTGAAACACGTCCGTAAAGTCTACAGCTGTGACCTCACAACCCTGGTGAAAGTGCACAATACAGCGCGACCCATGGTGGTGGACATGTGCATACGAGAGATTGAGTCAAGAGGTTAGTGTAGGACGGGAGGGGGTGTGGCTACGGGTTATAATAGCTTATTATATAGAATGTTCTCTTCCGTCTTAATGGTCCAATATTATTCCGTTTTCATGACTTTGTTTTCAAATATACTATGGCTCAGGATAAGAGTAATGTTCTTCATGGTATAAATATAAATGCAGTTTAGTTAAAAGTTGAATGGCAGAACAGTCACAATACTGGGCCCGGATTTGCTGACACCAGCTCCTCTAATTCAAATGAGGCAAATCTGAGTGGAAGCTTTCCAGTTCAAATGCTGCAAACATTGCTTGATTGAATGGATTTTAGTGATTGTTTAGTGACAGGAGCCAATCAAGAGCAAGTCCAGTCGAGGTGTGTTGACGGAAGTTAGTCTGAAACGGCCTGTAAAAAAGGGTGGATTTTTGAAAATGCAATAACTTTGAATTTAACCACTCAAACAAAATCAAATTTAGATAATGTCTTCATAAAATATATTTGATCATATATGTATACAAATACAGGAAACTTTGAATTCCTACGATACAGCCCCTTTAAAAATACCATTTGAAATAGGACCTATTTACTGTATTTATCATGCTTGTGGTAATAAAGCTGTCCTTTCATTGTCAAAAAGAAAAAGAAAAATCAGAAATAAAGATTTTCTTTTGATCAAACACCATAGTATGCTAATCTATGCACCTACTTTGGTTGAGATGGTGGAAGTCTGATTATATTAATGACTGATTTATTGGTCTTTTGTGGTAATATGACTGAGAGGACTGATGAGAGTACTGGTAATTGTACATGTGTAATGAGGAATAGATTACTCTGTTTCCTGCTGCCTCAGTTGATTGCATTTCAGTTAAATCATTCAACTATGTAGGAAACTCATCGCTCCCTCATTGTCTGCCCTCTATGTCTGCAACTAAGTTTGATTTATGTCTTTATTATTTTGCCCAGTGATGCAGAAAACTATTTGCATCTGCCCATGTTATTCCCTTGCGTGATATTGTGGACATTTTATCCCTAATTTCTTATGCATATTTAAGAGCATTTAATAGCATTTCCTGTATTACCCCAAGGCAACATATGGAGGTGAATTTGTCTACATTATTTGGGCACTCATACATTCACGTGACACCCCTGATGATGTTTGAAATGCCGTATTGTCATGTTTGTTTCTGCCTCAAGGTCTGAAGTCTGAAGGGCTCTACAGAATATCTGGATTCAGTGATTCGGTCGAAGACGTCAAGATGGCATTTGACAGAGGTATGTCTTCTTTTGGCTCTATTGACGCCTGTGGCTTCTCATAGACAGTATGGTTATCGTCTTATAGATTTCTGTCAGCACTCAACATGACGGGTGACTTTACATGCTTACATCATGATGTGTTTACGTAAGGCACAGAGAACATTTCAGATTACGCAGAAAGTGACACATTTGTGAGGGATTAGTGTCCATCTGGGAGAGCAGACCCTATCCTCCTGACATGGCCCACTTGTGCAGGCTTTTACAGTGCGGACAGGGGTGACCTCAGGGCATAGGAATCCATGGATCTACTCCAGCTACTCTCCCTCTCCCTCAAACATAGCTAAAACAGCACTGTAGAAAACCCTTCAGTGGTAGACTTAGTGAGAATGAGCCTGTCTTGGCCCAGTGCAGTATGAATTTTAACTGTAGGAAAACCCTGGAGCTATGGGCTAAAGCCTTAACCAGAGCCGCGTGTGGGAGATCACCCATGACAGAGTGTCATTCCAGCTCACAGCACTGTGATGTTCAGTCCGCCAGCACAAGTAGGCCATGGTCTGCTCTGGATACCATGCATAACTGAGGGAAAGTCAGAATAAAACAGGCCAGGCGAGTGATAGCAGCCACTTGCAAATACGTCCAAAATACAGAGCAAGGCCCCCCGAGGTTACACAATCTCATTATTCCTCAATTCACACTGTGATGTGAAACTGCTGATGTGGACAATTTTTTCTGTGTAAAGCTCAAATTTTTTGTTGTCTCCTTCTTTCCATCACATACCCTCACAGATGGCGAGAAGACAGACATCTCAGTGAATGCCTATGAAGACATCAATATCATCACGGGTGCACTGAAACTGTACCTCAGGGATTTGCCTGTTCCTGTTATCTCATACGATGCTTACCCCAGGTTCATCGAGGCTGCAAGTAAGTCCAAAGTAGACAGTCTGACTTTGCTATTAGAATACATCTATTTCCATGTTTTGGAATTTGCTATATCTTAGCCAAGCTATGTGCTCTTTGCTTTCAAAAGTCAGTGCTGGCCTTAAGTCCTGAATCAATATTTGCAAAAAACAACCATACAGTCATGGAGACAGTCACAGAGTTCATTAGCATTAACATATCTCAAGCATACACTCAGATTTCCTACAAGAGAATAATGACTTTTATTACATGATGGTAAATAGTCTAATTGATTCCTGATTATTTCTTCTGAGGTCAGAGAGTGTTTTTCAGTGTCTGCTGACAGAGTGGCTACTCTAATATCATGCTCCTTCCTGTTTCCCAGAGCTCACAGACCCAGAAAAGAAACTTGAAGCCTTTCGCGAGGCTCTAGCACTGCTACCCCAATCACACAGTGAAACTCTAAAGTACCTCATGGCACACTTAAAAAGGTGAGAGATCCAATCGAAATCAGCAAGACCTAAAACCCATTTGTTTCCAGAATAAGCATATGTTTCTAACTGTTATATGCTTTTCAGGGTGACACTGAATGAGAAAGACAACTTGATGAACGCAGAGAACCTTGCCATTGTTTTTGGGCCCACCCTCATGCGTGCCCCAAACCTGGACGCCATAACAGCACTCAATGACATCCGCTACCAGAGACAGGTAGTGGAGGTGCTCATTAAAAATGAAGATGTGCTCTTCTGAAAACAGATCAGGAAGATATACAGCATTTTTATAGAACAGCTATCTAATCGTTATTTTGTGTAAAGACTTGAATGACTCTTTGTATTACATTATTTAATACTTTTTTTCTATGCCCTATGTATGGACCAGTGCTGAGCCTAACATCTTTCCTCCCCTGTACTGGGCGTGGATGATGTACCTTACACTTGTATGTATGTCTCCCCATTTTTGTCGGGGGATTTTCAGAAACTGACAGACCAGCATGCATGGTGCTTTGTTTTCTATTGCTTTGTAGTCATAACCCAGCATGTGTTAAAGATCATGGAGCGTTGTGACTTTTCTTTTGTCTGTCCTGTAGTAGTTCTAGTCCAGATTCCTAGCTGCCTACTGTGCAGTTATTTCTGTGAAACATTGTATAGCTGGATATGAAATAAACTGCTGGTTTTTGGGGGTACTTTTTATGATCCTGTATTTCTTTACCTCCTCAACTCTTTCTATGTAACCTACAGTTCTTAGTTAAATGACCTTTTAAGCCTTTCCTGTCTGAATCTGAAAACGAGAAATCAATGTGTGCTTTGGTACATTTGCCTGACCTTAAACATTTTATTGTGTTTAAACAGCATTATTTGTGCAGTTAATGTTTTTTACTGTAATGTTTTTGTACATAATTTGTGCATGAACACTTTAATTTATTAAACCTTGCTCTGAGAAAAACACTGCTGTATCAGTCATCTGATTTGCCATAATGAAAATCAACTACATTAAATCTGTGTTCAATTAAGCTTTTGAGTGTCAGTATTTTGTACGGTGAATTTCAATTGAAGAAAATGGTTGATAGTGGCAAACAACAGTCATGGACATGCATGCTCTGCTGCCCCTGGAAACACACGTTTCCCCCTGGCCTCGGATTGAATCCCGCCAGATCTTTCTCTCCTGTGTTTCCCCTTCACTTCCTCCCTCTCCATTTTCATTTTCGTTACTTTGAATGAAGAATTTAAAAAATACTAAAGTTAAATGGACTTCCCATTCTCCTTTTTAAAAAAAAAATGTTTTTTGCTAAAAAACCCAAATGTTTTGCACCCGCAAGATGACCCTGGCAAATGGGGCTGTTAGTCCTTCAATCTGCATATTCAGAGTGACAGGTCGTGCCTAGATGCCACACGTGATTGTACATAAACCCCTCTAACAGCACATCAGTCACACTGATTCACTGTGAGATTTTTTTTTAAAAACACAATACCTAAGGCATCACCCCTCTGTGCATTAAAGAGATTTTTAATTGCTGGATATATGCAAACAATGTCACTTGGAATTTATGCATTTTAGGTTTAATTACCCACAAGCAATGGTCTTTCCATGCAATTTCCAGGAACCAGCCATGCCCTAGTGCACTCATTGGTGGCTCATTATATGAAAGTGTTACTCCCTGTTTTGGCTGAAAGAACAAAGGCTGTTTTCATATTGGTTGTTTGGATGGTACTATGCATATAATATATAATAACAATATAATATAGAATAAATATAATAAGAACACCTCTCCTTATTTGATGCAAAATCCTATCATGTTATTTTTCTCAGTGGTGACTGTGGACATGTGAGCTTTTAGGTTGTATTATTATTGTGACAGCTATAAAATTGTATCTGCCCTGAGTTTATGGCAAAAGCTTAATGTTCAACCATTGCTGTTCTCTGCTTTTGCTGCACTTTCCTTTTGGGTTTTTGTACCTCAAATTGCCCCGCGTTGCAATTCAAAAGCAGTCATCGCTTGACATTTAATCACTTGGTTTTTGTGACCACATCACAATGAATTAATGTAAGCAGAATTCAGACCTGTCTTTGGTGATTGTGTAGCAAAATTGGAATTTCATCCAACCATTTAGCTTTCCCCAACCATAATCAACCATTTCAGATATATAATACCTCCATCTACATTAGGCACTGGCTGTGAAAGGAAGTAGACCACACCAAGACAGCTATACCGCTCAGTCAGCTGCTGCAATAACGCCATGACAGAAGTCTCCTCATGCACATCAAATAATGTTTGCCAAATGTATTGTGTGGTGGATGTGCCTTATTCACAGTAATGAATCTAAATTTGAAAGTGTCTGTGATCCATGAGATAACTGACCTTTCTCTGTTGACTGGATGGTACTGATTTCCTCCTGCAGAAGGCTGACCTAAATGTCTAAATGTTAAAATATAATGAAATATTCAGATCACCCATGTGAATTGGAAATGTTGTTCACTCTATAGCTCTGCCTATTGTGTGCCATGGTTGGATATTAGTTCTTTTTATATTTCAGATAAAAGATGCATCAGTATTATGGTAAAAAATTTGGGAATCATGTCAACTTTACCATAAATACTACTGTAGGATTTCATGAAATATTATCTAATTTTATCTGTTGTACTTGCATCTTAAAACCCCCCAAAAAATCCCAAAAGATATTGATAAATTATTAACCACCTGTCAAACTACTGAGACTAAAACAATGAAAATATAGGATTTTCTCTTCCAAGGAATATTAACACTACTGTTAGATGTTGCTATTTTTTAGATGGAACATTATGTAAAATATATCACACAACAGACAAAATAATCTCTTCCATTAAAACTCGACTCCTCATTATCTTAATGGAAGCATAAACATCCAGCATGCCCAATCTTCATCCATTCCCTGCAGATGTTGAACAGGCATGCTCCTTAAGATTTAATGACCATTTTAATCACATATAAAATAGAGCTAAAAACAAATACAGGTCATATTCCTCCAGAAATTGCCTGGGACTAGGTTGACTGAGTAGATTCAATGATGCTTACATGGTGTAAATTCAGATGGCCTGAGTGACTAGAGAGGGAGGGGTGGGGTGGAGTGGCTGCGGAGGGGGTTGAGACAAATCTCTCTTAATTCAGACATTGCCAAAATGGTCATTTGTCCCTAAGTGAGATGAATGAGGCTAGTGGTTGAGTGACTGGCTGATTGAACGGATTGGGGATGTGAGGAAATTGAGTTGCCTGACCCATCACAGGCTCGACAGGGTAGGGAAGGTGCAGAGTAAAGAGGGGGTACAGGGGTGTAATGCCTGGCCTTCTGGAAACACAAGGCTGTTTGAAAATCAGGATTATTTAAGAGAGTATTTCACAGATAATTTGTTTAGGGTGTGCAACTGGACATGAGAAGCATTGTGACAATAATTTCTAAATAAAAAAAGAAGGTTCCTCATTAGCTTTCCAAATTCTCTTCAATCTTAAAGGGGCACAGTGACAGAACTGCAGAACTAAATATAAAGATGTTAATACATTCTAAAGTAGTGTAGATAGCTAAGTTAAACATTTACTGTGGACATGTATGCCTTCACATGTATACATTTCAAGCATTCATTGTTTATCATTGATACAAGATCAGTGACAATAATCTACTCAACAAATGCAACTCCTTTAAAAGCAGCCATGGGTTGTCACTGTACGTAGTGTTGTGTGTGGCCTATTTCACGATGGGATATTTCAGTGTTAGATTACTCTGGCATGTTGATCTTATAACAGATGACAAAGAATGTGGCCCTCTCATATGACAAGCATTGGCAGTCACTCACATACACTGCCAGACAATAACAATACTGCTGCCACTGGTGAGCTTGGAAGTTATAAATAATTTGTCAGTAGTGTAAGTGGGTCGAACCACTTTAATTCACAAGCGGCCAACAGGCAAGGTCTTGAAGTTGGATCTCGATTTTGGATGCCTGGGTTTATGAGACGATATTGGCAAGAATGAATCCTTTATTTTTCACTTTCCATCTTATAATTCTCGCAGGTAAGGAATGATGTAAACTGAAGTGGGTGTGTGCTGTTTAACTGTATAGAACTGCATGTCCTTTTTACTTAACTAAGTTGTACCATTTCCAGCATATTCATCTTAAGTTAAAGTAAACTAACAATTATGAAACCTTTTTCTCATTAATTATTTACAATGTAACTGCTGTAAGGTCACTGTAAGCTGATCCAATTCAAACAACAAAAATCATAATGAGTAATTTTTCATGTCTAGCAAACTGGTTCTTTGATTGACAAGGGCATGTGTACTGTTTTGTTTTTGTTTTTCAACCTTGTTACCACAGACTTTTTCCCCCCATGAAATCACCTGCATATTTCCCCCGTCTTCCCCGTTCTTCTTAATTAAATTGTTTTATTGCTCTTTTATCACTAGTTGCACCTCGTTTTGCTATTCCTTTTTAAACTATGTTTTATTAGCTGTAATTCTTCTTTTTACACTGTCTCTTTTTATTTGCTTTTAATTTATTGCAAAATTGTGAAGCACTTTGAGCTGCATTTTATGTATGAAAGGTGCTATACAAATAAAGTGTAGTATTATTATTATTATTATTATTATTATTATTATTATTATTATTATTATTATTATTATTATTATTATCATTATTATGTATGGACAATTCCTCAGTTTACTGAGTTGAATGTCACAAGAATCATTCAACCATTCAAAGAACATGTTGCTGTAAAATGACCTTCATTTCAAGGTCAGGTGGAAAATGAAAAGGGATACAGCTCTGGCTTGTGACCAATATGTAGCAGAAATAGCACAAGCAGAGATTAAACACGATCTCTATTAACGACCGTTACACATCTCTCAGCTCTAGCATCTGACACTGTAAATCCTTGCACTAGAATTTTTACTTTACTAGTTTTCCACTAATTTTTAATAAAAACAAAGCTGAAGACTATCTAGACATATTAGAGATTTTATGTGTCATTGGAGAAGTCTATTTTCAACTCATTAAATCTGCTACTATCAGGTATCAGATGCACTTAAAGCAATATTCTACTTTGGCACAACATTATTTTCCAATACACTCACCTCAGCATGTCCATGAACAGTCAGCAGCCAACATTACCTAACCCTGGCATGAGTGGTCAGCACTGGTGAGAAAAAAAAGAAAAATAATACTCAGTTGCTGCTCTTTAATTAATATACTGTATCCATTAAAATTAGGCTAGAATTTTCAGACTATACACACTAAACTAAATGCAAATGAGTGACATCACTTCCTGAAGAGCCAAAAGTCACATGTACCACCCGAAGACAACGGTTTTACAAATTGCAGTATTGTTTTAGGTGAGCATTGCCTCATTGTCACCAATATTGGTAACTCAATTGTGTCCTGGTTTGTTTTAGGTTCTGCCTGGGCCTCCACTGTTGAAACACGCCTGGTTAAAACACTCTTTACTGGCTACAATAAGGTTGTCCGTCCTGTCAATCACTTCAAGGACACAGTGGTGGTTACTGTTGGCCTTCAGCTCATCCAGCTCATCAGTGTGGTGAGATGTCATGTCACCCTATATCACACCATGTGTATTAAGGTTCACTGTCAACAAGAATCTTAACAAATTTGTCTCGATCCACAGGATGAGGTCAACCAGATCGTCAGCTCCAACGTGCGATTGAAACAGGTTTGCTTTAACAGATTCTATCATTTTTTTAATATTATCATGAAAGAGACACTGGCTACACTGTAGTATTGTAGAAAGCCCTAGCAAACACTGTTGGAATTATAGTTCATTCACATTCTTAGAAGAATGTAGCTTTGTAAATTAATATGAATAAGACTCAGAGATGGGCAAAAAATACATCATAATGCTTCTAGCTACAAATTACAAATACTCCTTCAATTAATGTAGAAGTGAAAAACTGATGCTAAGAATTTTTTTAAATTAAAATATACAAATCTTTCATTTTAAAAATGCTTAAAACAAAAATTTTAAACAGTGAGATCTAAATGGTTATGAACAAACAAAATTCCACATATTTTGTCCTGCCAAGTCAAAAAAAAAAGAAAAGACAAACCTCAAAAGAAATGACACCAGGAAGATAGGCAAGCTAACAAATATATTGCATATATATATATATACGCTACAAGACGCAAATTAAACATGTTCTAAAGAGTGTGTTGGTTGATATCAATGGTAATCCAGATTTGTTTTAAATAAAAACATTACATTCATAGCCTAAATGAAGCATAAATAAAAGTTTATGACACATGTTAGAATACATTTTTCAACATGGTTGAAGGAACAAGTTGAGTATTTCTGGAAAAAAGATTACCCTTCAAAAAAGTAATGAGAAGCCTCCTCTTCTCCCCTTTCCCTCTCTTTCCATCCATTTCTGAAAAGACAGTTGTGTTTTCTGGTCAATATTCCACCAGCAACAGTGTTTTCCAAATCATACAGAGACATAGCTTATGTTTAGCCTTTCAAATTCAGCCTATGGTAGTTAGCTAACTTAGCTAGCTAGACCTAGCAGACGTTAGCCAGTGTAACCCATGGTAACCCAGTTGTTATGTTAGGTAGCTAGCTAGCTATACTGTTCGAAGTGCTCTAACGTTAAGTAAAACATTTAATTATTGAAGAGACCAGCACAAAGTGTAAATTTTGAATACTTCTTTCTTTAGTAAGTAGGGCCTACTTGTTGCTAAAATTACTTACTAAAGCTATTCACGCACGCCAAATGGGGAGTTCCACTCGTCCTCTCGTGCAGACTAGTCACACAAGAATTCGCGCGTTTGTTCATCACGTTACCAAGAAGTATGCTGCATTCATGAAACTCAGGAATTTGGGACACTTGCGGAGATTTATACAGGATGCTGCATTCTATCGGAAATTTGGGCGTTATTCGATAACGTGTCATGGGACCCCCCAAGTTAAGATTTCTCTTTCTTATGTGGGGTCCCTTGTCTCTTATGGGTGGGCCCGTGTCTCTAATGGGAGGTCCCGGCCCCTCCAGCACCCCCTCAGTTCGAACCCTGATTGTACAGAGCAGGGGCGTTTTTAGGATTCAAAGACATCAGGGGCTTAGCCCCAAGGGGAGTCTCAGTTTGGCGAAAAATTTACATAGAAATAAAACTTCAGGGCTGGAAGCTGGAAGCATGCCGTAGACAACAGAGCTGTGACTCTGTTGTCTCTCTCATCTCCTCTCATCATCCCCACTTGTCTCTTCTACTCTACTCTTTTTGTTGTCTCTGTGTCTTGTCTCTCTCTTCTCTCCTCTCTCTGTTTCACTTCTCTCCTGTTGCTATCTGTCTCTATAGGCCCTTTCACACATGCAGCCTGTTCCATTAATGTCACAGCATTGGGGTCATGTGTGAATGGAGCCGGTGTCGAAATGCCGTCAAATCAGTTCTTGCAATTTCCCTGCTCAAGACATTGTAACGTTACTAGTAAAGTTGTGGAACGACCGTATGTGTGAACAATGCCATAACATTACTGGCACAGGCACACACAACGTTAGGACGCTCTGACATAGGACGCTCTGATGTAGGACGCTCTGTTGTCCAACTGTGAGCCAATCAAAGTTCTCAAGG
>OMLI01090730.1:0-18472 GCA_900302605.1 Rondeletia loricata | reverse complement strand
GGGAGATTGAAAGAGAGAGAGGGGGAGAGAGAGAGAGAGAGAGAGAGAGAGGAGAGAGAGAGATTTAAATGAGTGCTTGGATATGCCTGGGGTTTAGGAAATGCAGCCAAAATTAAACGGGCAGCAGAGCACGGAGGGAAGGCTCCCGTCCAAAACACTATTATTTCCCAGCAGTCACATCCAAAAGAGGCACATTTCCAAAATAAAAATGAGAAAAATGACTTTCCCAACTATTGAGACCCACTGCATGTAACAAGAGATGATTATAGCTGCATCATATATTGATACCGACATTTTTTATAAACGATTATTAGGTAATTAAGCGGAATTTCCAAATACCACCCGCGGGGTACGTTATGAGGAAGTGCCTTTTTCATGCCATTATTCTCAAATTGAAGTCGGCACAATATGCTATCCTCCCTGCGTGATGGGCATAATCTTTATACGGTAATAGCTTGAGAGATCGACTTTATATTTATATTCATTTAATATCCCACAGGAATGCTCGTAGCCGTAATTTAAGGGATGATCAATATTTCTAGCTCTGTGAAACCGGCCAAATGTCTGAGTCTCGTCATACGGCCTAACAGATTATGTCCGATTTTCTAAAAAGCACAGAAGGTGTGTTTGACATAATGGGGGTAAGAGAGGGGATTAAGCAAAACATCTCCATGTGTCCTAAGCATATGCCCACATGAACTCGCCCCAACAAGCACTCCGACGGACAGTTAACATTCCAGCCTAATTGCCCACTGAAATTCAATAGGCCACGAGGGTCGCTGAGGTAGAAAATAGAAATGTCCTGAGCATAACATGGGAAACCAAACATCTGTGCCGAACCTGAGCTCCACCCAGCATGCACCTCTAATAACTCCAGGTAAAGCATGGGGGCTTAGATCGATCGAATGGTAGGACGATGAGTGCATTTAGCTGTGCGCAGTATTTCAGACTGTAGTTCATAATCTTATCCTGAAGGTCATATTTGGGTTTTTGAACGCATCTTAGTATTGTGATCCCAATTATCCCTTTATAGACTAATTAATAAAACATTCTGAAATTGACCGTGGAAACTGCAATAACTAAGAGTAAACAGGATTAGGTGATTACTGTTTGTATCCCTGCTAATATCACCATATCCCATCTATCATATTCAGGTTTCAGCTTATCCTGGCGATATAACATATCTCCATGCATTTGGTCTACAGTGTGGATTAGTATGGAATATTGAGTGGGGGAAAACATCTCCTCATGGTCCTTAACATAAAAACCTGAAACATGAATTAATTTAACCTGGGTTAAAGGATATGCAAGATGGACATGTGTAAGGGATAGTACACCTAGACACCTTACAGTGTATTAACCTCCCACAGTCATGTACCAACATATAAAAACGTGAAACAAGATATTCAGATTGAACCTGTTGTGAACCCACGCTTGGCACTTCAGCCTGGCAGGTTCTGAGCTCATGCTGTTCGTTGGCCAAAATATCGTTTGCCAGCCTGGATTTATGTATGACCTGAAGTAATACTGCACCTGAACTTGAACAGCTCTGTCTTGTTGTACATATATTTAAAACTGTACTACGCTACTTTGTACTTTGGCGGACCCAAGTGACAACGCGAGATATCTGTTTGAATTTTAGAAAATTTGAAGGACTTCATTACCCAGAAATCATGTAATGCGACGTCGGTAAACTGCGCACTCCTCTGACTTAAATGTCTTCTTAGTGGCCGGTGGGGGTGAAGATGGTAAAAGGGCAGCAGGTTCAGCAGGTTCAGCGATCGATTCTCTGGACGGAGCGCTCACTGCTGTTAGGAGACAGTTTAGTATTCAAGTTTCGATCCATCACTTCCTGTATGCCAAAAAGATTTCCCGCCAGTATCCATACCCCACATCAGAATTTAATTTGGGCAAATAGGGCGAATCTACAACAAATCGATTAAGGAGGATGGGACGCTCTATATTGCAGCCCCACTTCTTGATTTAGGCTGATAAGACATACAATATTTTGACATAAAAATCTCGCCTACTCTGGCTCTAACTACAGCCGTTGTGAAATTCATATGGATTTGCTGCCATGTCATTTTTTTCGTTCCAATTATAGTTCTGCCAGCTCATAAGAGAAGGAGGGAGAGAGTTTATTCAAACCGTTATGCCAAGGGAGGCTAAAACATCGCCCCAGAGTCCAGATACCCACCATTCAATCAGAACATGCTGTCTCCTGTTAGCGCTTTAGTACGTGCAGTTACTGTCTTGCACTGTTACTATAAATAAGTTAGTGGGCAGGCTTTACTCTTTTCTAATGTGACTTACTCAGGCCAACACCTAATTATTTCAAACTAAGACTCAGTGCTGTCTAATTGCCAGCTGAAATGTTTTTTCCCTGTACAAATTTGTGAGTGCAATGCTTAATAAATGACACATATTTGTCTGTATGAATGAGCTCCACCCAGCCCAAACAGAGCAACCACCCACTAAGTTTGTCATATTTGGCGGTTTTCATAAAAAACACAACAGTAACCGCATTGTGTTATGCAAAGTCGTCACCCCATTAATTGCAACGGATTCATAAATTCACCATGGGAGTGATCACCGACTCAGTTTATGTTGTGAGCAGTGGTGCAGATTACAGGCAATGAAATCTGTATGCCAATGGAGTGTTGCATATTTAACACACATGCTATTGGTTGTTCACGCTTGTGTGCAAGTTCAGTGGCTGCATTCAGGATATGACAGAGCGTCAAAGAAAGCCAAAGAGGTCGTGAAAATGTTTTAATGTGTTCCTAAAGAAACTGATGACACCCTGACTCCCTTTGTAAAACAATTTGCTGCAGTATTGGGAATATTAAACTTTTTTTATTCTGTATTTATTTCAGAAATAGTCAATTCTGCCTGATTGAATCCCTAGAGGAGCAGGAGGTATTTCTTGTGTGTTTCTGAATCTCCTTCACAATATGAAAATGATAATAATAATAGTGCCCATCAAGTAAATGAAACGCTAAATACTTGAAACCCTATTCAACTATATTTTTGTAAAAGTCTGAATCCTACTAGTGCGCACCAAGGCTTGTATCTAGGGTTATGTTGATAAAGATTCACCAGTCTTCCTCTTCCTGGCAGAAAAGATTGGGAATGAGGTTAGAACTTGGAATTGGTTAGAACTGGAATCAGACCCGGGGATCAAAGAACCAATTTATCGCAGCACTGCATGCTTTCCTGTAAGAAGGCTGTGGGGTTGGAAGCTAACTAAAAGTTGAGCAGGCACTGGTCCTTAAAGCTGCACTAGGCAAGATTTCTATGTCAAAAAACACCCTTCTTATCGGCCTAACTCCCTAAAAGTGGGACTGCAACAGAAAGGAGCATCCCACACCGCCTTATTGAGACCGTAAATTCGCCCTATTTGCCCAAATGAGATTCTAGTGTCTGTATGGTCACTGGCGGGAAATCTTCTCCACCCACTGGAAGTGATAAATCGAGTGCAAAATACGAAACGGTCTCCTAAAGATGCGCTCCGTCCAGAGAAAGCTGGACTCGCCAACGTTTGATCGCTTGCCTCTCTCGTCCCTTTGGTGTCCTTTGGGATAAAGCATCACAGACCGGCCGGGCTGGTAGACATGAGTGTGTGCAGTTTACTGATTTCTGGGTATTGAAGCCCTTAAATTTCAAACAGTTGCCATCTGGGGCTGCCGGTGTGGGAAGTTGCCTAGTGCAGCTTTAACATTATGCCTCCCTAAAAAGCTGTCTTCCTAAATATATGTCTGTGAATGAACTCAACCAGGTCCAGAGGAGCAGCAGCCACATTTAGATACAATGGGCATAAGAGAGATACACCGATTAGAAACAGAGGACATAAATGTGACATATTGTCTGTATGACAAAATATAATACACTACACTACACAACACTATGATATTAGGTCCCTGTAGGGCACTTGAGTACAGCCGACTTAACAATTGTCCACCAGCGAGGGGAGTTTTACTGAGAATCCCTGTTCTATGTACTCTAACTCCAGTCATCCCTGTGACTCGTACTGTTACCTGTGGCTATGTTGATAGATTCACCACATTTCCACTTCACTGCCTGAGTTCCTGCAGGGATCAGGGTTTAAAAAACAACAACAACACATTATGCATTATAAATCTGTGGCTGTACAGCTGATATACGGTGTATGACGACACCGAATGTGCTTCTTGAGAATGTGCAGTCAACCTTGTGACTTGCGCTGTTACCTGCGGCTATGTTGAAATACAGCAGATTCACCAGATTTTCACTCCCTGCAGGGATCATGGGGGTCAACTTTCAAAAACATATGCTGTCTATATCATGGCACCCCATGTGGTCTCTGCAGTCACTGAGTCGTGTTGATACTTGTGCCTACAAGGCTATGTTGACACAGATTCAACAGGCGTGAACCCCTCGTGATGGAGGTTAAAAGTGGCATATTGTCTATATAATAACGCCCCTCGCGGTCCCTGCGGGCCACTTTAATACGCTCGGGTCAGGACTGTCTACCTGCGGGGTCGCACTTGGTCACGTGGAACACCTGCCGTTGGGTGGGCTTAGTCCGTCCAGGTGTAAAGCAGGTGACCTCTGACCTCTAGGGGTCGCACTCTCACCCCCAGGGCTTCAATATGTACACGCTGAGAGGAAGGGAGAGCCATATGATATAAAAAAAAAGAAGAACTTAGTGGAGCGGCTCTGCCTGAAACCCTATAAGCATAAATATCTTCCTCGGCCAGGAAGGATTCATTCCCTCTTTTGCTGACTGGTAAATCTTTGGTTTCCCGAGTGGAGGACCTGAGGTCAAATCCTGTCTGTTGCATAAGCAGATCTTTGAAGAGGATTTTTTTGATTTGTTTTACTGACTGCAGAAGAGCTTCAAAGTATAGTAATTTGCTCACTGATCAGAGTGCTGATCTATAAGCTCACCGGTCAGTTCCAGTTCAGTTCGTTCTTTATTATCTGAAAGACAAAACATACTTTGTCAGTGTTCTTACAGTTACATGTTCGATTATATGGGTCACTGCAGATAGAAAGAGCAAAAAGAATAATGATTCTCCCAAAGCATTTTTCTAAATCACTTTTGATGGTTGTGTGGCGAAATCAGATTTTTCTTAGAGGGACACTTGGGCATTTTGAATTTTCCTCACCAGACACTTGGCACACTGAGGGAAGAGTCGTGAGTTCCCACATTTGTACCTCACTTTCCCTAAAACGGCTTGTTAACATTGTTAAAATTCCTCAGACAAATGAAAGGGCATGGCTAGCCGCAAGCTCACAGCTATCTGCCTCACGGTTTCAACGAGGAATGCTAACGTGCAATTTGGAGGCATGTCTAAGCATATTTACAATTTTACTGTGATGCCAAGTTCAAAGGTGGTCTCATCACTTTGTGGTGGTTGTGGTCTCTGATTGGCGTTCAATTTCCTTAAATCCTACTTAATATGATACTGAATAATCATGTATCAGAAAGCAGAACGCATAAAAGAAAGTGTCTCTCAGTTGGAGAGAGTGCAGCCAGAATAAAATGCTGTTAAAAGGGAATTACCTGGCCACACCGGTGCACTCGTGGTATGTATCACACACATTTCTCACATAAACACAAAATAACACAATTCTGGCACAGATTGTCTCATGATCCTCATACTGGGTTTGATAGCGTCACTTGATGCAACAGCCTCAGGACGTCCGTCTATCTCCTGCCTCCACTGGCATAAATGGCAGTCATTACATGGAGGCAAAGCTTACCTAACTTGGACTGACATGACTTCTTGGTAAACAGGATGTTTTTGATCCAGGTATGGTCGAAATTGTGGTGTACTAAGAGTATCATGTTGCCTGTACTTGCCTTTACTGTTAGATAGGCACCTTAAAGGAAAAATCCACACTCAGATGTGTTGTAATGAACTTTTTTGGTGTACCCACTTTCCCTCAGGCTGCCTCGTCTACTTCTACTTCAGTCAGTGAAGAGTTTTTTTCCAGTTGAGAAAAAGTGAGAGTGGAGAGAGAAGTGAAAACTAGTTCAGTGCTAGTTTTAATCTCACTACTTGTTGTGTTTGTGAAGCTGACCTATATAACAGCTTAAAGTATCAAACCCAAGTATTTAATTATACATTGAGAAATTCCAGTCATTTCCAATATGTAGGCTAAGCCAATGACAACATGGTGAGTCTAGACAGAAGCCCTCGCTCTTTGATTCTGAGGGACTGAAACTAAAACGTTTACTGTTGATGTTTTAGATAGCTGGATTTTTTTCTGCTATTAAACCCTATTGTAGCTGCACTGGAAATATCTCCACATCACATGACGTCATCTACGTTTGGCCAGTTATCCACAGGAATACGGAAAATACACCACCAAACAACACAATGGGCCCAGAAATGCAAGGTACACCAATAAGCTTAACAGTGCTAAAGTGTTTTAGGATGGATTTCTAGATGCAAAGCACCTCATGGATCCAGAAAGTAACTCACTCACATACAGTATTAATTCATTCACTCACTCACAGTTAGCCCATCTGCCCCTAGTGGCCGTTGGGAGGCATGGCACACAGGATGCAACACTGCTGAACTGTGCAGGGTGCTTTGCATCTATGACACTGTGTCCTTGTTCCTGAAAGAACAGGTAGGGACATGCAGTTTGTTTGGCTCAGATAAAGATTGTGACAGTGATAATCGGATTAGCCAATCAGCCATCCATCAATAATGTGGATTTTATCTTCCTGATACTTTGCCAACAGCCAATACATCATAACACTGACACCAACCATATCCCATTGTGAAATGTATTATTTTAATCTAATGAAACATCACCTTTCACGGGCTGTAATTGCTATCATAGAAATATATTGCAGTTATTTGTCAGGCCTTTATAGGGTGTTCATAATTTTGCTGTAATGTTCACTTGCACGGTACACTGTGTATGTATGAGACATTTGGCAGCTGCAGGAATTCATATTTTCCCTGCAAACATGTCTGCAAATATTGATTATTTTGATTTTGGAACTCTGCATGTAGATTTTACGAATATATCCTGATATTTCATCTTAGTGTCTAAATCATTTCAATGTTTTCAAAGACTGTTTTTGGATGTCAACATTTGTTTCTACAGCTTCATTTTCACACTAACTGACACTTAGATCGTCTAATCTACCTACATAAGAAAATGCTGTTCATGAATACTGACATAGCACCGACATATAAACCATCAACTACAATCTAGAGAAGCCTAAAGTGCATATTTCAGGTATATGGGGAGCCTTTGGGAATGAAACCCCTCATATCTGACCTGATATGCGTGATACTAATGTCTTTTTCAGTAAAATATCATATTCAAACAGTGCAAACTGAGCTGAGTTGGGGATACACAGTGTAAAGTTCATACACTGATTGGTACAGCCAATTGTGTTTCCCTTCTCTGAAGACAATTTCAAGCAGTGAGTACTCTGACATTTTAAAGTGGATGGATTAACAGTGAAAGTTTCTTGCGTGTGAGAAAATAAACAGTGTCTTCAAATGACTTCTGGGGTTTTGTTCTGTTCTGTGCAGAAGGTGCAACGGCACCTAGATGTTTGAGGCACTTCTAGTTTTGTGTTACAGTGTGCCTATTCAGTTCTTGATTTAATTTGAAAAGGACTAGGCTGCAGCGCTAATGCAGTGCAGATCTAGTAGAGATAAATGATGGGAAACCTCTGTGATAGCTTACATTGTATCTCTGGGGTCTCATTTAAAGTGGTAATCTGCACGATCCTTGTTTTTTACAATTTTGTCTCCATCTTTGGTGCTAAGCTCTCATTGCTGTGGTGTTTTTTCACTGCACTTCCCAGAGATCTCCTGTGCGCCAGAGGATTTTTCCAGGAAAGACCTACCAGACATCAGGTGTCTACAACAGCAAATGTAAAAGCTTTTTTTAATCACTATTGTGTTATATCAATCGACGATTGAGAGGAGCAAAACGGACATTTATGTATATGAAAATGAGGATTAAAATGTGGATTATTACTTTAAAGGAAGGTCTTCAGATTAAATAACAAAATTTATATAGATTTCCACCCGTGTGCATTTATCACAACATCATATTATGAACTCAGAAATGTGCATAACCCACATCAACACTGTTACTCTTCTCACTGCTTCTCTAGTGAGCAAAATCAGTTCTTTGTGGAGTATTGGTATTTGTTAGCAGGTATGTAAAATGAGGATAGTGCTGTTCAGTTTGGCATTATCTAGGTCAATATGGCTCAACATTATTATTTCCACCTCAGCCTCTATGGAGTTTTTTCTTACAGTTTTGTGCGTGAGAATCTATGAACTGAATTAAATCAGCCCAGATTAGCCTTTGCAGGGAGAAAGAATAAAATCAACAAAAATCCAAACCTTTTTCACAAGGGATCAACCCAAATTGAACAGGCAAACTGAACAGGAAACTTAATTTGATTGCATTCATCCAAATAACAGCCCCAAAAAGTGAGACAAAACTGTTTCAATGCAGCATGTACTACTTTTGCTGTCTTTTTTCAAAACAGGAAACATGAAAATGCAATTTAAAGGGTTAGTGGAGGCGATGTATGAATGCGCCTGCGTATTTATGTTTAAAAGCCACTGACCAGAGAGCATTGAGACACCCTGCTGTGCAGCGAGGGCAACCAGGGGGCAGAAAGAGAGAATAACCTGGAAGAATCAGACAGCACATCAAAGCGATAGGGAAATAAGGAGGTGTCATTGGCTTAGAGGCTTAGAGAGTAGAGTCTGACTTTGCACGCACACACACACACACACACACACGCGCATACACACGCACGCACAAGCATGTAGCATGGCCACCTCACGGCATGTGGACGCACACAGATGCACATACAAACATGCACAATCATGTACACACACACACACACACACAAAAACCTCAACCTCAGGTATCAATGTCTTAGAGGCAGCATCGTCATGGTGGGAAGAAGTGAGCGCTTTCAGTGAGCAAAGCCCTACAAAGCCCCGTACATGAATACATTAAAGTTATTTTTGTTGTTTCCCAACAACTTCTTTATCGGCGAGGGGATTGTTTTATCTTCGCAGAGGTGCATATTCACATTGGTGTGTGTTTGTGTGCGTGTGTGTGTGTGTGTGTGTGAGAAGGTGTTTTCGCATGTGGTGTGGTGCATGTGCGCTTTTGTGTGAACGTGTTTCTGTGTGTGTGTGTGTGTGTGTGTCTGCTTGTTCCCACAGACCCCTCCTGCTAAACAACAGAGCTAAGTGGGTCAGCATTCCATTTCAACCGCTCCAGCAGCTACTTTGGAAGCCGAGCTGCACTTAAGGCAAAACAGCAGAAGTTCAGCATCGCCTCCCAAGTCCTAACAAGTCTGCATGGCATTGTTTGTGTGTGCGTGTGTGTGTGTGTGTGTATGTGTGTGTGTGTGTGTGTGTGTGTGTGTGTGTGTGTGTGTGTGTGTGTGTGTGTGTGTAGTAGGAAGGGGGACAGTGTGGGACATCCTTTCAAGTATACACGTGAGTGTTCCCTGAACAATGTGCAGCACCAGCGTGAGTGTATATGACTAGAGGGGGAAAAAAAATATGAGTGTGCAGCCAGCTTGTCAAACAGTCATGAACGTAGGGGCTATAAATTGTGTTGGTCTGTGTAAACATGATCCGTTAAGTGCCAAAAGGTGCCTGGCAGTCGCAACTCTGTTATGAAACGTGAAGAAGAGTTGTCATGTTGCCCTCAGCCCTTAATAAGTAGAGTCCACACCTGGCAAACGCAGGCCGTATCTCCCCTGAAATCAGACTGCCTGGGAATGTACCAGATGCCAAGGAAACAATGCGCCCGATACTGTGACATTGCGCAATTAACAGTGACTTAGTCACTCGCATTTAGTCGTCCCCTTTCACTGTGATGAAGGGAACATGCAACAATAGGTCACTGCTGATGCATTAATCATTTAAAAAAACAATTATTTTATTGTACTTGAATTGAAAGTTGACATGACTCTGAATGGCTTTCTCAAACCCTCGGGCCCACAATCCCATTAAAAACCTATTACATCCTCTCATAAATGTGTGATTGTCAGTCGTAAAATAAATCAGTATTTCTTACTTCCTGAAATATGGATTCACAGCACACATACAGCAGCAGCGTTACCTTCATAGGCCAAGTTATGTCTGTATACTTTCAAGGAGATAGTGGAGAGTTTGGATGAAACATGTGACTTGAGCTCTTGGCTCCTGTAATGTACACAGACTCTTTTCCACTTAGGCTCAAACTATCTCATGATCCCAGAGACATGAAGGCTTTTGCTATTCCCAACAGTTGTCACATCCAACATACACACCACATTATCAATGGAGAAATGTTCATCAGGTGAAATGAGTCCAAGCAAATGCCCGTTTAAGTTTTGATCACATTTAGCAAAAAAGCAGATTTGGGTATAAGAAGATCAATGTCTATTCTCTCATTTGATGTGCGCCCTTATAATCAATCATTAACAGCGAAGAGTCTGTTAAAGATTACTTTGAATTATTCACTGCTGTTGTATTGAGCAGAGTTTGTGCAAAACCTATTAATTGTTGCATCTCAATGTATTACTAGTTGATTTTGCCCTTGCTTTAGGTTGGCTCTTTCAAATTGATTATAAGAGTTATTGATTTGCATATTCATGAGTGTGAGGTCTACACACACTGCAACCCACAGAGTGAAGAATCTTTGTCTACAGAAACTTTGGTGGATTATTAGCAACTTTGTTATCTGTGGTATTACAATAGCAAGCATAAAGCTATTGTGTAGGTTTGTGCGTATTCTTTTTGAATATCATGATCATAGGCTTCTTACGCTTGATAGCTTTTGAATGGTTAGAGAATCAAGCTTGGTTACTTATAGTCCAATACATTTATTTCAGTTTAGGATTTTTGGGGTCTAGCCGTCAATTGAGGATGGTGAATATGATTACAACTACTGTTTACTTGCATGATATTGAAAACCTAAACAATGGTTTGTACAAAAAAGTGAAGGTACATTTTGAAAGCTTTGATATTTCAAGTCTAAAACTCAAAACAGCAGTCAATTGACGGTGCTTGACCTTTCTAGCGTTAACCCTTTATACCCCTGCAACTGTTCCCAGGTCATTGCTGTAAACAAGAATGTGTCCTTAGTCCTTAGTAAGAATATAATGATCTATTATTTACTGAATAATACGCAGTCTAGGAAATATTCAGCTTTTCAAGGGGAAGCGAATGAAACGTGGGAAACGAGGGATACACTCAATAATCAAATCTCCCTCCTCTCATTTTCTTCATGCTGGGGAAAATCTGCTTAGTTGTGTGTGTGTGTGTACTGTATGTGTGTTTCTGTGTGTAGGTATGCTTTTGTGGAGGGTTCACAGCAGCCGAGAGATGATAGAGGGAAAACATTTTCAGCAGTATACCGCTCTGTTATAATTAGAACAAATGCAGGCGCACACACACACACACACACACAGCACATACACACGCACACTTTCTACAGAGTGAATATTTCCTCAGCTAAAAATATCACTGAAAAACAAATTAAATGCGGAAAGCGTCAAATCAACCTTGGCAATGACGATAAACACCAGTTCTGAACAGTCAGTTTTCAATGTGACAAATTTAAATACGGTAATAACTTTATTTGTATAGTACTTATCTGAACAAAGTTACAAAGTGCTTCACAAAGAACACAAGACAGATAACTAGTGAAGGTTTACCTCAAGATCTTAGATCACGTCTTGGTACAAAGGGGGTTAAAAGCTCTGAGATGTAACTGGGGGCTAAACCATGCAGTGCTTTATAAGTTATTAACAGAATTTTAATCCTGAATTTAACTGGCAACCAATGAAGGGAAGCAGGAATGGAAGTGATATGAGAACTACGATTTGTCCCAGTTAAAATTTGAGCGGCTGCATTCTGCACAAGCTGAAGTCGAGCTAACGAGTATTTACTAAGACAAGTAAACAATGCATTGCAATAGTCTAAACGTGAAAAAATAAAGGTGTGGATAACCTTTTCTAAATCAGGCCGAGACAAGCCTGGCTGAATTTTTGCAATATTTCTCAGGTGGAAATAGCAGGATTTCATGAGGTTATTAACATGCAGGTCAAACTTAAGAGTCAAATATAATGCCTAGACTTCTAGCCGAAGAAGTGATATTTGATGCCAGCATACCAGCAGATTGTTGAAAATCAGCTGTTAAATGAGCAGGGCCAAAGAAAATTACTTCAGTTTTGTCTGAATTTAGTTGCAAGTAGTTACTCGCCATCCACTTTTCAGTAGCACTGAAACAGTCCAACAAAATGGCCGATCTGTTTTGATTGTTCGGCTTGAAAGACAAGTAAATCTGCATATCATCCGCATAAAAATGATAGGAGATCCCATGAAAATGACTAATAATATGTCCCAGGGCATGTAAAGGGAGAACAAAATGGGACCTAAAATAGACCCCTGGGGCACCCCACGTGTCGGTGTCGAGGACTTTGGCTATGAAAGGAAGCTTTAATAGGTAGGTAAAGTAGGTAAAATGTCTAGGGGGCTTGAAGAGGGACGTGTATGGGACACAGTGTCAATAAAGAGCTCTTGTAATGATATAGACTGAAAGTGGCTGAGCAGGGTGGGACAAGAAGTGAAATCATCAGCACTCGTAAACACCATAGTAGAGGGTATGATTTTGGACCTGATGTCAGCAACTTTATACTTAAAAAAGGATAAAAACTTTTAACAGTCTGCGTTTGAGGAATCACGCAGGGAAGGGGCGGCGGGGTTTACAAGCCGATCTAAGGGGCGGCAGGGTTTACAAGCCGATCTATAGTACTAAATAAAAACCTGTGATTAGGTTGGTTACTGGTGATTAACAACATTCAGTACCAGCTGTCAGCCTCATGTTGGCTAATTTGAGGTCAGTGTGACCCACGGAAGTGCCGAATGCGTGGCCACAAAATGGCTCCCTTGATCTAGCTGAAGTTGTTTTAAACCATCGTTAAATGGATGTAGCTAAACCTCAAATCTATGCCTTCTAAGTGCCAAGGGATAGAAAACCAACTGGTGATATACGGCCGAAAAACTGGACAGCAAACTTGTTAGAACTGAGTTGAAAGCATTTGCTAAGCTCTGTCTAGTCAAGTGCCAGATAGACAGGGTTTGCTGTCTGGGGAAATGTAATTGGTACCATTGAGCCAGGCAAGTGTAATCAATCGCAGAAAAGCATTCTCCACATTTACATATTGGTAGTGTGTCCTTGGTTAGTCTATTGTTGTTAAAGTGGTAACCTTGGCAGCCCAGCAGCATCCTGCAGAAACAATGCTTCACCCACCACTTCCAGTATGGAAATCTATTTGAATGAGAGTCAACATGGAGAAGTAATGTCAAACCAACACCCTTCACTCAAGGCAACACCTAAGAGGAAATAGTTTGACTGTTCCACTGGAGTTGAATGAGTTGCCAATGTCAAGCAAGCAATCCACTCTGCTTTAGCATTTTGACAGTTTGTACTTTTTCAGACAGCAAAGACAGAACAGGAAGTGCAACAGAATAAGAACCACATTCAGCTCAGCTCAATGACTGGAGGCAACCCTGAGTATTTGTTCACCTTAACTTGCCATGAGTTCGCTCCCAGAATCCTCACGTCCTTCAGATTTTAAATGATTTAGATCACCAAGACAAGCTATCCTCTCTTTTAGATCATTTTCTGCTTTTTTGGGGGGTATGAGTTAAAGTTTAATTGTTCAGACTGGAGTAAAACATGCACAGGAAATAGTGACGTTAACGAGTTGTAGCATGTGTAGGCTACAATATGATACTTGGCTATTCTTCAGTTTGAACGTTTTTTTGAGCAGCAGATGTACTTACATTTGTAAAGCCAATCCAAATCCAAATCTTTTGGATTGTGAATGTGGTACACTAGCTGACTCTACTGTCTTTAACTACTGTATGAATATGAATGAATTTGAACACTGAGTTTTTTGTGTGCAAATATTGGTCATCTGAAAATGAACACAGCCTTCCATGTCTGAGGGCTTGAATTGGAAAGTAGAACATTTTATAATTCATATAATTTGATATATGGATGCAGCACAGCCATTATGAATGTACTGTACCTACCACTGAGATATGCAATGCTTTTTAAAACACAGCTAAACTAAAAAAGGAGATTTGATGTGTAAGGTTCTTCATCAGTGGAAGTGAGACAGGATTGTAAAGCTGTATTACACCTCAAACATATTGATCTTTCTTCACTTGCGGTTACATTTTCAGAGAGACGTTGCCTCACTATGAAGTTCAGAGGCATCAGTGCAAATGAGAGGATGGGCAGGTTGTCAGGTTGTTGTAAGCCAAAAGGGTCAGCCAATCAATTAGCCTATTGCTGTTAAAGTGGTAACATCAAACGCATCACTTCCTGTGCGCCAGAGGACACCGGGTGTAAAAGCTTTCATGAACTGCGTATAGGTTGAATCGCTATTGTGTTATATCAATGGGCGACAGAGAGTAGCAAAACAGACATTTATTTAGATGAGAATGTCGCAGATTATTACTTTAAGGTTCATGTTAGGGTGGAAATTCATAGGTAAGATGTTGTGGGCCACGTTTCATCCTAAATATAAGTGCATTATCAGTGTAATGCATTTGTAGGGTGCTGAGAGTGGGTATAGAGGGGATGCCAGCATTTACTATTTACTGTCATGGTCCTAATTCAATCAAACATCTATGATGGGAGCTGCTCACCCAACCTCCTTCCCTCTAACTTTCAAACCAGGTTTCTATGTGGGCGCTCACCCTAGTTCATTAGCATAGGGAATAGTTACATTAGATCTTGTATATTGGTAAATAATACACTATACCTCAAGTATACCGTAAGTTCAGAGGCTTTAATGCAAATGAGAACATGCATCAGCATTATTCTACAAAACTCATAACATATCCCTCATGGAATACTGCGCAATTCCCTTTTTGATTGTTAAAGGGGAAATTCATGTTTATGGTCTGCATTATAACTTTAATTCATGTAGTAGTATTGTATATATCCTATGGGGATCCGGATTCTGGTATTCTGATATTAATAGTATATGAAGCTCATTTTAATCTATATCTTCAGACAAGCCATATATGAGCTCTTTCTTTTACCTTTGTCTCTTTCACGAATACCTAACATCAATGTGCCATCACAGAATAGAGCTCCGGTTCTCTGCCCTCTAGCTTTGGGAATTAAACATTACTCTTTGGACTGTGCGGGCCATAGGGAAAACATGTTTGAATTCTTGAGTGGCGTTCCCCTTTACTGTGGTAGGTTGACCTCGTAAGGTCTTACAAAGTACAGACCCCAGCTGTAAAATAAACATCTAAAACTACAAACCCCTACCATAAATACCAGTCTTTAATATGTCTGAATCCTCCTGCAATGGCAGACAGAGCGCCTCTTGTTTGTCTTTTTTTTTTTCTCACAGAGAAATACAACCCTCTTATGCTCACTCAAGTTTCATCCCTCTCAAATTTTGCCTCGAGTCTCGTTTTCACTGTCCAGGGATTGAGAGCTGCCATCTGTCTGGGTCATGCGCGTTCACCTGCAAACTTTTGACTGATCACACACACACACACACACAGGCTGTCTTTTGGCTTATTGATATTGAAATAACCTTTACAGGGGATTTTCAAAGCACTACTAAAAGATGCATTAGCTGAAGAGAGAATGGGATTCTCATTTTTATAACTTAATATCTCAATCTGGAAGGGTTTAGATCAGAAAAAAACACTGTGATTAGCTTTTCATTAGCATTTCTGAAAGAATTGTAATAGCATGAGCAGTAATCCATGTTTTTCCAATCCGTAAACAGAAGGGGGAAAAGTTAATTCCAGCAGCTTCACAGACCGCTGGAAGAGCATTATCAAATGATCATCATAAAAATCCATGGGGAAAACAAAATGTTTGAAACTTTTTGGAGTTGTGAGGTTTTTGCCTGATACTGATGATAGGCATGATGACCTCACATATCAGACCCATTAGCGGGTGCTGTATGTACTCATATCCAATGGGTTGTTTTGACCAAGCAATCTGATTGGTTACGGACGTGATTCAACTGTGTATCGATAATGACAAAATGAAAATGACAAAAAAACACGGTGAGGCAAATACTAGGTCACACGATGTGCTCTCCTACTATCAATATTTAAGCTTAGAATCACAATCCCCAGGGTTATTGGGCAACGTTTCAACTTTGAACTCCAACTAGAACACATAGCACCAGATGAAAAAGGCCCTGGGTGATGTCACACTCTGCAGGGACAACACAGGTGAGGAGAAGACATACTGTGACCTGGCTACTGCCACTCTATCCTCAGGAACCAAGAACTACTTTCAATTTGGACTTGAAAAACTAGTTTCGTTTTTTTTGCAACGTATCAAATGTTATGACTTGGTCCACTTTTATAGTGTTAACAAGTTGCCCTTTAACTTTCATATAGTTACTTAACACTTTAGTTCAACTCAGACTGTTATGTGTTGAAAAGTAAGAGCCTTGGCTGATGTCTGGGGCTGTTGAGAGTACGCGGTTGAAGACTTTGGCTGTTTGTGCCAGCGCTGCAGAAACTCTGTGACCTGACTTCTAGCATATTACCCAGGGATTTGTGTCCTGGGACATGTACAGTATATCTATAGCAGAACGAACAATGGGCCATCAAAAAAGTTTACACAGCCGTATAATGCTACACTAGTTCACAAAGTAGGCCCAAGGTGTGCTGTAGCCTCGAAGTACTGAATCAGCTCGTTAAGGTGCATGATTTGTCATGATTTGCAGTCTATTATTGCAATTAAAGGGGCTACGTATGGCAGTTTAAAAAAATCAATATATATTTGTGATAGCTTGGTATAATTACTGTAAACAAATGAGACAAAGGTCGAGACGATTGGTAGCCTCTATCTCACACCAGTGGTGTTGTTAGTGCTAGTGTTTCTCAACATTAAGACCACATTTCCCATAAACCCCGTTGCTTCCTGTTGTAGAGGATGTTGTTACTTGTCCCACCCTCCCAAAATCAATGTGGTAATGATTTATTGACGTTAAAATGCTACATTTTAAATCATACTAACATATACATCTGATAGAAAAGAGGATATATTTGATTTCCATTAGAGTGCAGATGGGTGACATGGCCACAATAACTAAATTCAGCTCCAAATTATGTTGCAATACTATCATGCCAAAATATCACAAAATCACCCCAGAATACCAGCTACCTGTGCTTTTATTTTAGGCTTTCTCATGTATTCATCATATTTTGAGCGGAGCATTCTGGCCCAAAGAGAGACGTCACAGTGCATTACAGTACTAATGACTCAGTAGAAAGGACAGGCACTGGTAATTAGAGGTATGTGTGGATCCAGAGGTAAACCCCAGGCTCTGAGATGATGTTGTACCATGTTGAGTTAGGAGAACAGAGAGGGGTGAAATGATGTACTGGCACCTGTGGTTGCATGGCTGACAGTGGGATATTGTGCGGTAATTATTCACTTGCTATTGTCAATACAGGTGAGTGGGCTGTCCACCCTACTTCATAATTTTTCTCTTTCCTTTGCCTATATTTATTGACACAGTATAAGGGATGAGAAGAAACCCGTGAAAGAGAGAAAGGGACAATTGCCGGCAAAATTGTAATCGAGTACATTATATGAAAACAACAGATTAGAAGGTATGAAGCTGGAGGTAAAGCTGACAACTCTGGTTAAGCACGCAAAATTGGATGGGTTGAAATAATGGTATGGGAGAGAGAGAGAGAGAGACAGAAAGAAAATGGAGGATGATCATTGTAACTTTAACAGATATTTACATAATCTCCTTCAAAATGTGACATGGTGGGTGGCTGTCATGAATATGTATCGCTATCATAACAGCAAACTTATTTTTTTAGTGTTATGTTTTGTCTTCAAACTGTCACTGTCTGCAAAACGTGCCATTGTTGAGAAGCAATATTACCGAGAAAGCTGTCCAGGCCTTGAGCACAAGGGGATCCAGTCCAAGGGCCCACACAGAGTGATGAATTATGGGCCAGTTACTGTCATAAGTCATAGGTTTTGTCCTGTAACCTGGGAGCACACACTTTCCCTCAGAGTAGCTGTTGTTTTTCATTCCATTGGTACTTTTTCCCATGGCACAGGTTGTGGGCATCAGGAGCCAGATCCATGTCAGTCATTCAGTCAGTCGTCAGACACTTAACCGTACCAGTGCCTTATCAAATGTATGCACCTTGGAAGAGCTGCAAGGTTGCGACAGACTTTTGGCCCTTTGTACTATTGTACCACTTGCAGCAAACTTCCTTCACTGTGATATATCTCTGTATCTTTCACAGGCATCAGTAATCTTTTGTTGGATACTAATATCAGCATGTATTTGGCAGCTGTGTTTCTCGCTGAGGTTCTATTTCTCACATGGCAAACCTCCAACTACAAAACCTGATCATCTGGAAGCGGGGATGGATGACACCTCCTGAGA
>OMLI01090728.1:0-11466 GCA_900302605.1 Rondeletia loricata | reverse complement strand
AACTCAGACTGGAGAGAGAGAGAGAGATTGGAGAGAGAGAGAGAGCTTCTGAAACGCTCTATTTTTAGTGGGTTTTGGGATAAACTGATGAAGCTGAATCGACACAGAGAGGAAAAAGAGAGAGAGAGAGAGAGAGAGAGAGAGAGAGAGAGAGAGAGAGTTGCTTGTTCATGCACTTTTTGTTTCTTACGGGAATAGTCTAATTATTTTGATTACCAATTTAGCATTACTGATGCCAAAATGTGTCTTTTTCTTGTCCTGGCTGGTCTGATCTGCTCTGCTGATGGACTGTGTGAGGCAGAGTTGGTTTGACTGAAAGTGGATTAAGACTCCCCGTACTGTGAGTCTGTTCAGTACAGCAGGGATGTTGTGTTTCCCCATAGCTCCACTCTACTGGTCTTCACAAAATACAACTTAGAGAAATTTGAGTAAAGGCACAGCTATTCCTCCCAGGGAAGCTTTTGATTTTTCTTCAAAAGCTTCAAAAACTCTTCAAAAAAAGGGGGTGTTGGGCAGGTTGTTCAGTTCATAGAATAAGGTAGTTCATAATGTTTATAACTGACTGTTTAGTGTCCCCCAGTTAGAGGAGGAATATTTTTTTCCTAGTCACGTATGCTAGTTGAAACAAATATTTAAATCCCTCCAGCAATTGATTTTGTGACTGTCAGAAATAAAAATATAACCAGTTTCCTTGTTATTTGCGTATGGGGATAATTTTGGTCACAAAGGTACGATTTATTAGTGGTGGCATAAATAGCAACAGCATTTCTTGCGTGCAAATTAACAAGGGTGATAGCAAAGTAATACCATGATTAAAAAGATACAGCAACTTACATATCCATTTCCCTCCACATCCTTCAGGAAAGGGTATTTCACTATTAACGCTTTGGCAACCTGAACGTACTCTGCGTTGGTTGGATACCTAGGTTAACGGCAGCAACAACAAAACTCACATCAACCAGTTGGCTTTAAAGGCTGTGAAGTAATTATACATATAAATTGTCAGACTTACATTGTGTATGTTGCCATCATTTCATACCGTGCTCAGATTATTTTGTTCCGGTCTTTTGGCACTTTGTGGCATGGTTCTTTGGCATCAAGTCTTATCTGTACATCTTTGGGAAAGGATGGAATAGAAACCACCATGGTGAGAGACCCCAGACCCTGAGCAAAGATTATAATGATGAGTGAAATGAAAGTCAATAAAATGGGGCCATAAAATATGCAACTTACACATATATACACAATTAAAAATATATTGCAATTAAAACAATTGTGAAATATTAGAAATATTCATTTGAGTAAAAACACCCACCGTCTCATATCTTTCTGACACTGTATCAGAAGTTACAAACGGATGTCTCCGCCAGTTTTTTCCCGCTCTTACGTAGCTTATTAGCTATGCGCCTGCATATGTAGCTAACGTTAGCTATCTAGCTAGAATTCCTATCAAAATTGACCGAGCCCTGTGTAACTGGGTGTGTCCATAGACTCAATGTATTATAGCAACAAGCCGTGTTGTGCAATCCTGAACTGGGATAATGATTTCACACATAGGATGAAAATAACATTAGCCTTGCAAGTTCATGTTAGCTAGCACCATTAAAGCTTGCTAGCTACCAAGATCTTAAGAGTTAACATTACTTACCCCTGAATTTCTTTGCCTCTTCGTCGCTAATTTGTATTCCAGCTTCTCTCAGTGTTTTAATTAGCCCATCAGTTGACAAACTTGATAAAAGAGACATTTTCCTTAGGCCTGCCACCATGAGGGTGCGGTACCAAAACGGTGAAATGGAGGCTGAAGTCTAATTTTGAGAGGGAAAGTCGTCCTACCGCCCCCTGCTGGCAGCCTTGTGTTTTCTGTTAATGTAATTACATGCTGGCATTCTCTGTAGCCACATTGGCCATTGAGTTAAATTATAGCCATTTCATACTCCACTCTTGCTACTTGCTACCAGTCGCTAGGCAGATTTTACGTAAGCAGAGACTGCATTTCCCCCTTCCTATATTGTCTTGTGTCTGTACACATCCACAGGATGGTACTCAGAGTGATGCAACCAGTGGTCAGGTTGTTCAAATTTAAAAAACTGCATGGTGAAGTTCAGTTCCCTAAACCATGGATAAGTAAGGGGATGGATTCCATAACTTGAGCTAACAGTGATCACCTTTTATCTCCTCTCAAAGTGTCTCATGGGAGTCATCATCAGTGTGCTTTCCCCTTGTGCCATCATATCTATTATAGTGTAGGTGGTGAAAGAACCCCCACGTCCTTGTGTCCCCTGTCAGTTGAACCATATAAATCAACCTCTAATGATGAGGAATGAGCTAGCTCATGCGTACATATGGCCCTGAACACTATGTTTCATGGCTGAACAAGGCTCCAACAACCACAACTGGGCACATTAAGTAAGCTAAGTGTGTAAACAAAACTGTGTAACAGCTAGACGGTATACTGGGCGTAGAGTGTCTCTGCAGAAAGCATGTTTCTGTTCCTAGTTATAGAGCACCACTAGAATCACTGGGGTAGTGCAGAACTACGCAAGGCTCTATCAGATCTCAAAATACCTACACAACATTGCCAAGCCTGCAATTATACCACCCAGTAACACTGGCTCAGGGATAGGAGGCAAACACACCTTAGGATGTCTGGGAAAAATTAAACAAGTTCTATAGGGAGATGTATAATCCAACACACAACTTGGCTCTGAAACCTACAATGACTGACTGGATTTCATCAAATAAACAACTACGGTTCTGTCAACATTTTCACAACATTTGGACCGAAAAAAACATTTGGGTTAAACACTTAGAATTAAAGTGCACTATCTTTTTTTAGGTGCTTGGGGGCGAGGTATGCATTATTTGAGCGGCACAGAGCAACAGTAAATAATATACACATGATTGCAAGTCCAGTCTCAACACCATCTAGAGTCTTACTGGGGCTAATCCATTGTGTACATCCTCACAGATGCACAGACGCTCCCACAGACTCCACCAGCACTGATGAACACACTTATTGAGGTGCTCCATCCCCAGCACTTCATAAACATATTTTAGAGGAAGAGAGAAAACAGATTGAGAATAACAGTGATTGCTGGTAATAATTATGAAGATTTTGTACCGACAGAACATCGCACATAAGTGCATATACAGTAATACTGCATACAGAAACCAATGGCATTATATTAAAAAGTCATTAAGTTGCCAGTAACAGCAAGAGGAAAGGTGTCACACCACATCTGCAGTTCAAAACAGCTGAACAATTCTTTCAATGGTAGTCTTAGTGGCTAGAATAAAAAACATAGAAATACAGTTACAGTACTATGAAACAGCAAGCTCTCCATCTAGTGGATGAGAGACAAAGGATACAAAAGTCTGTGTTTTTGAGCATGAAAATGGAGAGTGGGGTTACTGTGTTGAGGTGCATATTTACTTTATGTTTGTGTGAGCATGAGCGTGTGAGCGTGTATGAGTGTGTGTGTGTTTGTGCGTGTGTGCGAGCATGCGTGTGTGTGTGTGTGCGTGCGTGTGTGTGTGTGTGTGTGCGCACGCTTCCCGACTACTGCAGAGGTCAATCCTCAGGCTACTCACCACTCTCAGTGGACAGCTGGCTGTGGAATTCTGGGAACTGGGTTTCCACAGGGACGCTGATGGTGCGTCGGAGAAGACGGACCTTGCATGACTCAGAGCGCCTCTCCTGCAAAAACAAGGAATGGATCTGCTGAGAAAGAGAGAGAAAGAGAGAGACAGAGAGAGACAGAGAGAGACAGAGAGAGAAATATGGGAGACAGATAAAAGGTGGACAAAATGAACAAGAACCACAGATACAAAGCAGGCATTTAGATGAGCTACAGAAGAAGCAGAATGGAGGGTAACAAGATGATAAATGGTGCCATTGGCCAAATTGCAATTTTGAATCTGGTGCAAAAAATACAGGTACAATAAGTCTTCCACCAAGTCTCCTCATCCGCCTCCTTGTGGCTATTCTGAACTCTGTGTGTTGCACTGGGCCAGTGGACAATAGCTGTAGTGGTCCTGATTAATGAGGAGCCAAGGCTAAAACAGAGCAGGCATTAGCAGCACATCAGTCTGTGTCCATATGTTCTTATAGCTTACATACCAAACACTGGGTTCCCATCGCAGACAAAAGGAAAGGATGACTTTGTTGTGATGAGAAAGTGGTGAGTGAAAGAAAAAGGGAAAGGGCCTGAAACCTCCTGTGAGGAGTGATAATGGCTTATCGAACATCCTCACACCAGTCAGCTCAATACAGTACCCTTCTCTGTTTCTGTCTGTCTGTCTGTCGGTCTCTCTCTGTCTCTCTCTCTCTCTGATCCACTCTAAAGGTCACCTCTTTAATTGCCTCATGGGACTTGGTTTTAAGGACAACTCTTGCTGGACAATGTCTGGCTGTCTGACCACAATGACTAAGCTATATGAGCTCTAACTTGACTTGAGGACTATATGAGAGTGCCACTATTCACTGCTACATTGCCTATTCATTTATCCATAGCTAACTACTCAGTGAATCAGTGCTCCTCTATTTAAATGGCAAACATTAGCGAATTCTAGATGCATTAAATATAAATGGGGTGGAGGAAGGGCATCTGCATTATCATGAACTCAGAAAATATTTGCTGAGGCAACACAATCACTTTTAGAGAAAAATCTACGCTAAGTCCTGTCCACAGCTTTTACAAATAATTCTAAAAAACAATAATGGTTTGCATACATATACTTGAGGAAATGTATGTATTCTAGTTAATGTGTCCACTATTTTAGCATATTTCAGAGGTTTAATTTGATAATTGAGGTTGGAAAAGTATTAGCAAAACTGAAGTCATGATATGTGTGACAACCTGTTTGTTCACAAATGTCTCAGTCATTGTGCTAAACACCCCATGGCAACCGGGGTCCCATTGAAAGGTCTCGTCAAATACTCTCTGTCCAAATATGATGAAGTTGGACAAGATGTTCATCTCTTGAGTATTTTTTCCAAAGAGCGTTGTCTATTTTGTCTTGCTTTTCTTAAAAGTTGTGGTCTCAGATTAATAGCCATAGGCTGTATGTTTGGTGAGCGAGATAATTATCTTTAATTTGATTATAGTTCTGTCGATCAGTAGTTCATTTCTCAACAGAATTCAGTTAAGAAATCTTTGAGGTGGCTGGGTAAAGGTTAGAGAAGCTGGTGTGCGGCTGTATGGTTGAAAGTAATCCCCTGAATGCTAAATCCACTGACTGGCTAGAAAAATCTGGGCAAGAAAAGTAAGTGAGTTACACAACCCACTGGAGGAATATCACTCGCCCCCTTCTCAACAACTACTATGCAGGTGACCTTGAGCAAGGCACAAGCTGCACAGAGGCCATCAGACTGCACTTTTACTGGGCGGCTACATGGTGTGAATGTATGAATGTGAAGCAGGGAATTCGTGAAAAACAGCATGCTTATTCAGCAAACATTCCCAGGATAAAGGTTAAATAAATTAAAATATTAAAATAAAAATAGTTCCGATGACATTGTAAGAAACTCATACTCTATGAAAGAGTTAATGACTGAGAAAAAAACCAACATTGCATACTGGAGACAGTGTTTACAATATTTTGTATAGTTCCACCCGTCTAACTTCTTCGAAAACAATGTCTCTCGTTTTTACAGTTTTTTTTCCCCGCACGTGTATTTAAAAAACACATGATACCTCGTGTAAATAAGACAGCTTCGGAGTTGCTGTAAGGTGTATTTCTTCACTTTGACGGAGGTAGGCTACTGACCCCTATAGGCTTCAAGTCTTTATGCTAAGCTAACACGTTATGCTAACATGGAAAAACATGGAAAATGAGCCAGTGAACGCACAGAGGTGAAAATGATATTGAACATCTCGTCTAAGTCTGGGTAAGTTGGACAAAATGTATATTTCCCAAAATGTTGGTGTATTCCTTTAAGATAAAATTTGAACACTGATGAAGCCTTTTTCAGTTCCTTCACTTAAGCATGGACATTTTGATTGTTGATAGTAACACACAAAAACATGGATGTTTTTCCAAGTTTGCTCTGTATCTAATCCTGGGCCCCTTCTACTGGCAGCGATCTGCAATTCCAGAAATGAATATCAGAGAAAGTCGTGGAATGAAGGAGGAAAACTCCCATTTGCCTGCATACAGACTGTGTTCTGTGGGCCTGACGGACAATTAAAGGCTGCACAACAACTTGGAGAACCTCCCTGGAATGGCATTTTTCTTTCAGTTTTATTAATTTCATACCAACTGTACTGCACTGCTCAAGGAACGTAGCAGACTTGCTCAATGTAGAGATTGTTCTCCTGTCTCACACACAAACCTGTACAACTACAGTGCCACCTATTGGCTTAATGTTAAAATACATTTAGGAATCCAACAAATTATATGGGCAATTATACGCACTGTGAAATTTTTGCTCAAATTTTTCAATTTCTTCACTGCATGTTTCTGAATTAATCTGAAAGGAAAAATAAAATCAAGATTGCATCACTGTGAGTAAAACGTCGCTCTGATGTACCTGCTGTTTGACAAGTCTTGAAGCAAGACATGATGTTGTGTCAAAAGCTCAGTGCCTTGCTTAGCCTCCGTTTATAGTGTCTGATCAATTACTAATGAACCTCAGTCACTACCAGAAATAGTCATTTGCATTACATAATAGTACTCAAGTCTGTCACAGAACAGAAGTGTTCAGTAGAGTGCAATACAGTAGAGTACAGTTAGTCCACAATATAGTACTGTAGAGTAGACTAGAGTGAAGTATAGTACAGGACAGCACAGTAGAGTACAGTACAGTAGAAGCATAGTGGTGTGGTTAGTCTTCCAAATCTTTCTGAGATCATCCTCACACACTAATTTCTCCATGTTCTTTTTGAGGAGCATTATGGGGGTTTATGTCTCCCATTAAAATTTTCCCACAGAAAATCTCATCACTGCATTGGTGGGCTGCTTCCAGGCATGTGCTGACTAAAGGGATCAAATCAGAGTCCATGCATGTGTCAGCATGTGTGCGTGTTTTTGTTTGCTTGTTTACAGTAGTTTATGTTCCGATCCATTCTACTGAAGCTTATTCCAGTTGTCTACACCATATCATGACATCTTCTCTGGCCTCGCCATCATCTGCAGCAAACCATTATGAAATTGTATAATTTTTCTGGTCTTGGGCTGCTGTTTGTTCACACCACAGAAATAGTATCAGTGTTATGGGACGAACAGACGGCCAATATTTGTGATTCGGTTCGATCCCCATGTGTAGGGGGACCAGATTTCTCCACAGCTCCACAAGCGGACATGGAAGCCTGCATTCAGTGAGTGGGGGTTGCCATAGAAACGGATAACAATCCAGCTGCACAGGTTGCAGCTTGCATGCGCCTATAAAATAGCTTGTTTTTGTATTTATCCTTTTATTTAACTGTTTATTAAGTCTGATAGAAGAATGATGCTAATATGTCATGGTAATTTCATTTAGCTAAGTATCACTTTATTTGTTATTACATTGTTGTATCAGATGGAAATAAAGGCAGAAATTATGCTGGATTTGAAAAACTTATTGCATCACACACATAATGGATTTCACAGATTTTGTATCTCTCAATTATAAATATGCTCACACTAGACAGTTAAACAAAGATATGCTATCACACGTAGGACAATATAACTGAGATTATCTTGCTGACTCATGATTTGTCGATGACATCAGGACCTCTAATCTCACAGGACCTCGCGTGATCCAATGTGACACCAATCAAAACAACAATGGAGGCAGACAGTCGGACTCAGCTTGCTCTGCCTCACCTGGCTATTGGCATGTCTCCATTCTCTGAATGAATCTGTTATTCTCACACACCAGATGACTTGCTCAGGACCTGGGCAGATGTCGGGTCGTAATTATCAAACATGTTTGATATTATAGGGGTGGCTCAGATCAGTTTGCAAGTCGATTAGGGTGGTTAAGATTGAATCTGTAAACCCCTCACACTACCAGATAATCTGTGCCGACCATCGGTCCCGACCAAGTCTTTGATCGGTGTTTCCCGTGCAAATCTGTTGTAAATCTGCCCAATAATCCTATAGGCTGTAGCTAGCCTTTGTTTGCTGCTGCTGTTGGAAGTAGAAATTGTATTTCCCACAAGAATGCTCCTTTCATGCAGAATAGTAAGGCCTGACCGAGGCAGTGCTGTATGGAGAGAGATTAGCGCCAGCAGAGATTGTACTTGAATTGCATAAACTTGAATGTCATGCTCATATTTAACCATTGAATTAAAAAAGACATTTGTTGAATAAATTCATTAGAAAATAAATTTTGTTCAATTTGAAATTGAATGCAATAGCTTGAAACTGAATTGTGTCATTTGTTTTATGTTAGTGAACATCATATCAACTTGATAAATCAAGAATTTGTACAGAAAGCCTAGTGAGCTGCTAGCTGCTAGTACCTAGTGGATACACTGCTTTTAAACAATACTAGCTGTCTGCAAGGTGGGAAACTGATGTATTTAGCCTTCTATGTAGCCCAGTATTGGTAACTTGGACACAAGTAACTCTTTCACCAAGTTGGGAGAACAAGCCTTCATCATTGGCTGAGGAGATGAACAAGGCACAGTGCCACATGGGTGGTGGCTGGCTAAGTGAAGAGTGGGGCAATTAGCCTGGGAGGAGGCAGCTGCCTTCTAGTCAAAACTCAGGGAATAAAAGACCCTTGTGTCTGGATGTGTGTCTCAGGAAGCTGAATCTGAATTAAGAAAAGTGAATTTTAATTGGGAAAACTGAATTTGAAATTATGGTTAAAAGTTAAATTCAATAATAATCATATTCAATTTCAAGCCATTGCATTCCATTTTAGTAAAACAATTTTATTAATTTATTCAGCAAATTCATTTTTAAATTCAATGGTTCAATATGAGCATGACAAATTCAAATGTATACAATTCAAAAACAATCCCTGCTGGTGCTAATCACTTTCAATAGTGCTGTGCTGGAACAGACTTGTTTGAACTTTGCTAAAATGGGTCATATAGTATATTGATTCTAAATTGAATCTCTGCTCTTCTGGTGCGTTACAGTATGAGTTACCTGTGCCATTAGTGTATATTCTGCAGGTACCGATATCGGTGTCTCTAACCATGTAATACATACACAGCAGAACACGTCACTATGACAGAGTAGAGCAGTAAGCCACACCACAGCAGCATTGATGCATGATTTGATTAACTGCATGCCAACTCCACAGCAGCTGCACAAGGGGGAAGAGGGGTAGGGAATAGACAGGGTGTGTGAGGGAACATGAAAAAATTTCACATTTAAGGATGTGTCGTAAGATGTGGATGATGAATGGATAGATGGGAAAGAGATAAGAGACAGAAGCTGATGACAAAGATGGAGAGACTGGAGGACAGAGAGATAGGGAGAAAGAAAGAGTACTAATGTAAGAGTAAGAATGTGAGCAGAACAGAGAGGAGAGAGACAATGGCAGAGAGAGATCAAGATTGTACTGTCTCTTCTCACCACCTGCTCCTTGTCCAGAAGCAGCATCTGACAGTCAGTGACCACACAGAACTTTGGGTTCCACACAGTTCGCTCTTCGTAGGCGTGACCACATGACATCCAGTGTCCCGACGGACCCCGCACATCTGAGAGAGAGGGAGAGTAAACAAAGGAAAACAGAGACATCACTTGTAAAGGTGGAGAAATGAGGAGTGGAGGCTGGAATATGATCATTTGTTTGCATATAGATTTTTTTGATAGAAAGCAGAAAAAGAGTGGGCAATCAGGGTTTTTATTTAATGGGCCCTTCATTCATGTAGAAAGAGAATTGCTTTGCCACTCGTGCAAAAAACGCTTTTGCTCAGTCAATACAAAAACTCTCGTTTCTTAATTAGAAGTGTCGCTGGAGGGTAATGACTACTGTGTGCTCTCCGCTCTTTCCTCCTCCCTCATCCTAAGGATGTCAAGTGAAGAAAAGGATGAATATAAAACAACTGAGACAACTGAGACGAGCACAGATTGGATTCTCCTGCATCTCAGATGATGAACTGACACAAATTTAAGAAAAGCAATATGCTTGTTCACAGAGGGAATGCAATCCATCATCAATTTCCACACATGGTTTACTGTTACAGAGACACCGTGACTACATCAATCAATACAGAGCATAATGCCAGAGTTTCACAAAATGTATTTCCTTTTGTAAAACAAATCATGTTAGCTTCTCAGATATTCTCTCTGCACACTGCAGAAAATGTATGCCTCAACAGAGTCAGGAAACAAACAGAAAAAGGGAGAGAAGGCATAAGGCTTGTGGTAGAAATGAAGCATCCCATACAACATTTCTGTGAAGTCCTAGTACCTTCACCTCTTGGTGCATCCCTTGAGATTAGTGTTGTTTGTGTGTAGTTTGGCTGGGAGGCTAATGAGGGGAGTATGTGGGTCAGAGTGTACTGTAGTGCTGGTACACTTCTGCTCAGCATCACTGCATGGTGCTGCAATGTGGTTCATACCACAAAACACAACCTATATAGACCTTGCAGGCAAGTAGTACACGTGTATAGTCATACTTGATAACAGAAACTGATAAACAGAAAGCATTGAAAAATATACAAATTCTCACATATATATATATATATTACGGAAGCCCTGAAAGGCAAGGTGAACATTTTGTTTAGTTTTTTTGTGGCCAATTTCTACGTTTATCTCGTTGTTCGGGGGCATTGTCATGCTGAAACAGGAACGGGCCTTCCCCTTTCCCCTGTTGCCACAAAGTTGGAAGTTGAAGTTGAATGTCATTGTATGCTGAAGCGTTAAGATTTCCCTAGATTTTGTTTATATTGTTGATTTCACTTACGGGTATTTGATTTGCCCAAATTTTCAGTTGACGTGATGTGAAGAATAACTCCTGAAAAGGGTAATAATGTTGAACATGTGTTTTATAATTGCTTATTAAACAGAAAACAAAGACAGAAGTCTGATCTGTCGCAGTTTATTTAATACTAATGCAAAGGCTTTCAAATAAAAAAAAATGTATGTCCGCATTTACCAATTTCCACTGTAGAAATCACAAAGATTTCCCCTTTTTATGTACACAAGAAGACTTTCAAAAGTATCGGAATACTAGCCTTGGTATTACTTGGTATCGGATCAAATAGAAAATCAGTGGTATCGCCCATCACTAGCCCACAGTGCTGGCTTCCTTTTTTTCTTTGTGTGAATTTCCGACAGGAAGAGGAGGGCTAAGATAAAACATCTCTGAAAAATCCTGCTTGAGTCTTATAATGTGTGATGCTGCATGATTCTCAGTCTTAACAGAATCTTAAGATGTGAGCAGCTCTAGGACTAAAAACTCATGACTTGAGACAGGTTGTTGTTAAATGTGAGAGTGTGTCAGACTATGTCTTCTAATGTATGGTAGGCATAAGTCACACATACATAGACACACGCATGCATACACACACACACACA
>OMLI01090727.1:0-10098 GCA_900302605.1 Rondeletia loricata | reverse complement strand
CCACCTATGAATGTGGTTCAAATCTGATTTGCAAAAATCCGTTTCCATGTGGTTTTTTGCTGTTTCAGACTTCATAAAAGCAATCTGGTTCCAATCTGGATATGCCAAAAATCTGATTTGGGCTGCCAGTCTGAACATAGCCATAGTGTATAGATGTGAGTTATAGGGCTGGCAGGCAGCAGATGTACTACAGTAATCCCAGGAAGGTGGGGTGTAGAGAGGCCTCTCTGCCCCCAGACGGTGCACCGAGTTCAAGCAGCGTAGCAGGCAGACTCCCCTACGTCTTTCACAACTACCATGGTCCTCCAAACCATAATGTGGCGCTCTCTGTTCTCTTCCCCTGACATTGTGAGAGGGGGCATACTGTATTTCCTCTGTTGGACAGCTTTCTCCACGTCCCACCTCCACGCCGTGCTCTGCTCTGTCCAATCACCCGCCCTCTGGGGCCACGCTGTCCAATCCCCTTCCTTCCGGAGCCCTTCCAGCCAATTAGGAGTCCCCTGGCGCTAGGAGTAGATGGTGATGACCTCCCGACCTCCTCCACGGACCAATAGGACGCGGTCTAGGCCTTCCATCAGAACCTCCAGGAACTCCATATCTGAGAGACACATTTTGGTTAAGGACATCCACCAGACACACTGAAGTCATATGCATGTATAAATGCACAGATATACCTGTTAAAGGTGTTAAAGGCTGACAAATTCACACAGGACACATACACAAAAGTCCTACATATGCACATAGACACAAACTGGTCATGCACACACACACACACACACACACACACACACACACACACACACACTCAGTCGCTCTCAATCATGTCAGGGATGCGCCCCTTCACCCTCTGTGCTGCTCTGCTCTCCCTCCTCTTCTGCTGCTGTCTCCTTGTCACCAGCAACGAGCCCCAGATGAGCTGTCTGTCAAAGAGCAGCTCTCCTCCTCAAACTCTCACTACAGGTCAGTGAAACCACATCTAACAAACCCAATGCAACCGCACTCTGCTAAACACACAAACTAGAAGCCCCCGACCCTAGAAAATGGATGGATGGATGGGTGGAAATTAAAAAAACTAAATACGGAAAGCCACATTGTACCTCCCCGTTTTGTTGGTTTAGTCTTGATGAACCTTGATTGACAGGAGGCAGTCATTAGGTCATGCACACTAGGTAACGTTATATGTTAACAGCGTCCAAACCAGACTGAGGTGAGCTCAGGTGTTTGAATAACAAGTTCAACAATGAAAAGGCCAAAGCCATCAGATGCTCAGTTTAGAAAATCATCTCGCCTAGGGCGCCAAAAGGGCCAGAACCGCCACCTCCCACACACATGCACATATAAATATGCCTTTTTTTTTTTTTTGTGAAGTGCGAAGTGCTTCACATTGCAAACCTTTCCCTAAAATATGGTAGCTAAAACAGTTTGGTTTAATTAAGCATAACCTTTATTCACCCGACTGACTGACTGACTGATTGTTTGAATGAGGATACAGTTCTCGTCCCCTTCCTTGTTCTTCGGTGGTCCCGGCATGTTGAGCAAGACCAGCTGTGAATTCTGGGATTTGTTGACCACCGCCTCATTCAGCTTCACCGCCGTGTGCATCCTCCGCACGTTGGACTGGTTGCTATGTAAAAAAACAAACAGACATAAATAAGAACAATGAACAATATCTAGCAATATCAGAGGTAAAATATCAGTATAATAGTCTTGGATTGATTTTGATGATCTTGTAGGCAAATGGAATAAATTCAGCTTCCATATGCAAGCAACACTGGAAGAGATCTGGTTTCTGTTGGTCGTCATGCGCCCTGAGGATCCTTTGATGATCTCATGCAAATTGAACTGACGATCAATTTTAATACGTGCATGCCATCAGAGAGATGATGTCACACACACACACACACACACACACACACACTCACACACACACACACACGCTCATGCAACAAAGGTGGAAGGAAAAGTGACTTACAGATTCTCCCACTCTCTAGAAGGAGGGAACAAAAAACAACACATCCAACATTAATGTAATGATAAGGGCTGTCCCTCTCTCTATGAGTCACCTGATTAGTCAGCTAATCAGGTGACTCATTGGCTTAGGGTCTAAGTTCATTAAGATATTTTTCAGCAGTTACCCGTTTTAAATTATCTTTATGCAGTCGGGGTTATGTCTTGGAAAATTACAAGCACACCTCTGTAATTAGACAATATTTACAAATTGCATTACAAATGCAAATGGTCATTTAGTATGACTGAATGTCTTTAATGTGGATTTATTTTTGTCCTGCAGTCACAGGGAACATTTTGATTTTCATCTCAGGATCTGTATTGAACAGTTGCAAAGATACTTTAGTTTGAATTCACAAGAAAAAACAGACATTTAAGCAGGACAACCCTAGTAGTAAACAAAAAAAGGATATGGCCAACACAATGCTGAAATTCCTGTGATAAAGTGGGCAAAGAGAGTGGACCACATCCAAAACCCATTCAGCTACATACTACTATAGAAGGAAACAGATCAGTTAAACTCAAAATGCATTTTACACAAGTTTTTACTGGACCCTGTGGAGGCAGCTTCAAAATAGCAGGAATTACTGCTGCACTTACTGCATCAACTTATTTAGGCCTACATATTTTGCATTAACATGTAAAAGGTGATGCTTTTTACCTACAGTACATTACAATGAGTGCTACAACTTCTAGATTGCCATAATTACGAGCAACCAGCAAAGAGTCAAAACCACAGTGGCACAACAAATGCTGTAACAAATATTCCTGTGTACCTAGAATTAGCTAATTATGGTTTTATGTTGCAGTCTTTACTAACAGTACCAGTATAATTCTATACATATTACCCATAGAATATTGAAGAGCTTATTAGTAGCATTGCAGTACAGTATGAGTCTGTTTTTTAATAGTAATTGGTAAAACGTGTACATTGTACTGTAAAAAAATATCCATCTTAACAAGTTATTCAGTCTAGTATTGTAAATATTGAGTCAATCGTTTTCTTAAAACAATTGAAAAAAATCTGCCAACGGTGTGAGATAATCTCGTGTCCAATGCAAATCCACTTTTTTCAAGAATTAAGTGACATTATCTTGATACTAGTGGAGTGATCTGCCTTATTTCAAGATACTGTCTGTCACTTGTTTCAAGAAAATCCTTGAAACAGGTGAAACTGCGTTTGAAACACAGGAAATTCTTTTTTTTCATTTAAGGAAAACAAGATTTTAAGACTCAACACTGTACTAAATCACTTGTTAAGGTGGATATTTATACAGTGTAACTACTTCTACTTACGGTTTCATATTGAAGATGTCTTTAACCCCCATGTTGCCCTCCCTATTCCTGGTCCTCTCGCTGACCAGTTTGTCTTTGGTCCAGGTCATGTGGATGTGTTCTGGTGAGGCGGCCTTTGCATTCAAGGCCGAGTGAGACGCCGTATTGCGGTCGTGGATCAACTGGGCCTAACGGAAGGCAGGAATGATGTCAGTGGTGGAAAGGTCAGACCGCTCAAAAGACAGAGTTTGGCCATTGTAGTTTTCAGTAGCAGCCGTGTTAGCTCCATAATCCTGGGGAGTCTAAAATGTTGGGCATCTAACCATGGCATCTAGGCATCTAGGCAAATTCAACTTCTAGAGAAGGGGCAGCAACATAGCACACATAACTCAGCCTGACCAAACTCTCAGATAAAAAGGTGAATGATTCTGATTTCTATTCAGTAGGACTTTGGTTGTTTAACATGAATGGAGATATGATCACAGTGGACCAGTACAAACACAGGCAAACAGGGAGGCCATTGCAAATGTTTTATCGCTTCATAGTCATGATGGAAGATGAAAAGATGGGTGGAAGAGAGATCATGTGGATGTTTTTTAGGGCAGTCCAAAGCAGTCATGTGAGAGCCAGTGATATGTTGCCTTTCCATTGAATTAGAATGGACAGAAAGGGCACTTCCTGGTCTGTTGTAATAATCTCCTTTGGATGTCTGCCATTGGATTTAATAACATTGTCATGGAAATGAGCATTGTTTCACATGTGGAAAGTGCATGAGACTCACTGAGTTGGAATGTACAACTACCACTGGCATGTCGAGCCAAATGATGCCATTGCCACTGTTAGACCTCAACTTTCCCAGTCTCATGGTTGTGCTTAGTTTCATGACCACATTATCAGCAACTCAATGGAAGCCATTTCAGATGTACCAACCAAATGACCATTCAAATATTTTGATGTTAATCAGAATGTCCTTTCCATATATTCAAATGCTGTATATCTTTCACTCTGAAGACTTCCATACTTCTGAGCATGCTACATCTGTGATTGTCATGGTTTCCAATCTTGGTTGTTTACTCTATTTAATCTTGCTGTTTTACAGCCGCTTTCAGTCATTTTATCATTGCATTTGATCAGTTGTTGATTCCACTCCGACGTTAACTGAATTGATATCAATTGATTATCATGAGAAAAATTTAAACAAGCTGATTTTAATGACATCATGAGTTCTTGCTGAATTAAGCATGCTAATTACAAAGCATGCAAGTATGCTCAGTGTGAATAGAAGACAACTGACTACTACTACTACTACTGAAAGACCTACTACTCCAACACTGCATTCAGACAGAACGTAAAACCTTTAGAGGCAGCATGAATGCATACAAAGTCAATGGAAAGAGGCAAACGGAGCAAGATGGACGCAGCTTCGCTCTAGATGCCGTGAATTGAGGCGAAGGGGCGTTCGCTCCAGTTGAAAATGTTCAACGAAATTTCATGTGGCTTCCTGTCTGAACGTAGGGTTAAGCATCTACAAGTCTAACAGCTGTGGTCAAAGGTGTGGTGCCACTTTTTAAGATAGACAAATGAGAGATAGAGTTGGGAAACAGTAAAGTCCTAATGCCAAATCACAAACAGAGTGCTCAAGTATCTCAAACATTATCGGGATACTGGTGTGCATTTAAAGGAGGAATTTGCAAATGTCGTCCTCTGGTGGCAGTGTTTTGGTAGTTGTGGCTTTGCCCCGGTCAGCATCTACAGGAGGGGTGGATGGAGGGAAGACAGCAAATTCAAGACAACTAGGAACTGGAGCTAAACAGATCAACAAGATGAAGACGGTGCCATCATCAGAACCTGAACATCCACACTGTAATCTAAGCTCAGCTTCTGACGACAGCACTGTCCCAAAACGTTCCAATTGTCATGAGCAGACCGTGGGCGTATGATGAAGAGGAAGGATGGAGTGATAGATGGATGGAGCAATGGCATCATGGTCGGCTACTACGGGGGTGTCTGGTTGCCGTGGCTACCTCATCCTCTGGTATGCATATCCTGGGGACCTGCAGGGTGTTGGGGGAAGGGGCGTCAATGATCAACGGCCTCTTCCTCTTAATGGAGCCACGCGATTCGTCTGTGATGCTCTGAATCTGAGCCCGTCGTCCAATCACAATGCAAGCATTTAAGTCGGGGCAAGAGTTCAAAGGTCAACAACAGCGAAACAGGCCAAAAGGAGGCTGCAGACCACGTCACAAACAAGGAAGTTGTAAGTTGTTAGCTGTTTTGCTGTACCTCTCCCTTTTGGTGAGCTACATAATAATGTCTTACAGTGCTGTATAGTTTCTTATAGTGTTTTTACATCATGTTTTAAAGTGTAAGTATTAAATCGGAATGTTTTAAAATTATGTATAGAGTTTGTTAGAGTGTGAATCTTTTACAGTGCTGTATACATTTTATTCGTGTTTTTACATCATGTTTTACAGTGCAGTAGACAGTTTGTTATAGTGTGCCTTACTTCGTGATGTTAAACAGTGTTGTGGACAGTTTGTTCAAATTTGACACTGTACCGTTTCAAAATCAACCTGTACTTTTTACCTCATGTTTCACAGTGCTGTACAGTTTGTTATCGTGTGAGTTTTACTGTACCTCTCTCTCCCTCTCAGTGCGGGACAGCTGCATCTGTTTGAGCATCTGAGACCTCTGTTCCATCACCAGGGTCTTCTCATAGGTGAAGGCTGCGATATCACTCCCATGCTACGGGGAGAGACAGAGCATTTGCAATTTCAGTATCTTTTACAGAGATTTAATTGTGAATTTTTTTTGCCATTTGCTGCAGCTGTTGTTCTTATCCAGAGCAAGTTACAGCGAGTAACCAAGCAGGGTTTCAGTGTCTTGCTCAAGGACAATTTGACAGGACACAGACTGCTGCTGGGATCGAACCTGAGACATGTCGGTTACAGGACAGTCTCTAACTGCTATTCTACACTCCTACATGAAAAGAGATTTATCAACTAATCAAATCAACCAATCCTATAATCCCTTTAAGTGAATGGAAGGATGAATGAATTAATGCACAAATTGACTGGATGGATGAATGAATGAATGAATGAATGAATGAATGAATGCAGACAGTCTCACCATCTCCACCACCTCCACCTCTGCATCCAGGCGTAGATGGTAGAGGAACATCTGGAGATCTTTCTTCATCTGGATGGAGTTGTCATCCATCTGGGCCACCGTGAAGATACGCATTTTACACTTCCTCCATACCTAGAGGAAGGGGGGTAGAGAGAGAGACAGAAAAGGAGGGAGGAAGAGGGAGAAACATAAGTGGCTGGTAATATGAGATGGCACATAGCCAATCCAAAAGCCCCAAAGCACACAACAGGAAGAGGGCGCTGTTCTTCCAGAGCAAACAGAGGTGGAAGGAGTGAAAGGCCGATGGAAAAATCACTTCCAACATGTTTATCCTCTGCAGTAAAGCTAAAGACCTTTGACTAAAGAAGCATAGATCCTCTTTGCAACAGGAAGCAAAGGGATTTATGGGAAATGTGGTCTTAATTTTGAGAAACTCTAGCACTAACAATACCACTGACTTAATAAAAAATAAAAAAAACACCTAGAATTGGTTGACATGTACATTTTTATACCTGCTGTGTCTTTAACTGCACAAAGTAAAAAGTTTCAAATGGGGTCAGTGTTCTTATTTAATACATTCTTTGACTCTTTACGTGCTTTTTAGTGTCTTTTTCATCATTGACAATGACCCTACAGTAAGTCAAAATGTGTTAAGTTGTGTTTAATAATACTTATAGTTCAGTACAGAGAAACACATCAAATCATCTACAGAATAGGTGAAAGGGGATCGAGCAGACAGACAGACAGACAGACAGACAGACACACACACACACACACACGCACACACGCACGCACGCACGCACACACACACACACACACACACACCTTGTGCTGCCTGAGTAAGAATGGCAGCAGCATGAGCAGTCCACCATCATGTACGATCCACCACACATCAATGGTTCCCTGTTTCAGTCGCTCCTGGTTACCGGGGAAACTGTCAATATTCTTAGCAACCAGCAGGGCCTGGTGTGCCGAAGTCGTCTCTCTCACAGTTTCTAGAGAGAGAGAAAGACGGAGAGAGAGAGAGACACTTTAAACGTTTCTTTTTGGGTTTCTTGCTTGTAAAAGCAGATAATAGTATACAGCAAATAAACAAAGTAGGAAATAAATAAGAATAGAGCAAATTTTTTTGTGTGGCATTTAACGGTATGAACTTCTGTCAAGTAAACTGTAAGGTATTGAGGGAGTTTTCTACAGTGGTTTTCTGCCAATGTTGTGTCTCCAAATGCCTGAAACCCTGTAAATCCTGCGCCTGAGTATACAAAGACGATACTAGACTAGTATCGTCTTAGTATAGTCGTCTTTCTTAGATGATACTAAATATATTATTTCATATAGCTAATGGTTTTGTAACTATATCTGAATAATTTCATTCTAAAGTGAGACATCCACCATTTTAAATATGGGACATCTAGCAAAATTGTTCAAATGAAAGTAAAACGCACTATGGAATATTATTAAACTTGAGTTATTATTAAACTTAATTATGATCTAACATCAGGTAATGTTTTCCCAAAACAGATGAATAGCCTTTTGGAATGAAACCCATAAAATCTAGAACTCAAAAAAGGGCAAGAAAGGGGTGACAAATACCACAATTCATCAATAATTATGAAATACTTACTTTTCACTATACTGCAAAAAACATACGTCTAGTGTTGAGTCTAAAATGATTAATGAGATCATTTCACTTGTTTCCAATGCAAATCAAGTGTCATTTTCTTGATTCTAGTGCTTATTATCTCACCCACACTGGCAGAATTGTTTTAAGAAAAATAAGAATTTAAGACTAAATGTGAGACTAAATGACTTGTTAAGATGGACATTTAGCAGTGATTTTATTTTTATATTCGAGACATACCTATGAAGTTCTTCCATGGGTAGGAGTCCTGGGCTTGTTTCCATCCCACCGGCCAGGCCATCAGGACAGCGTTGTGTTTCATTCCTCCCAGTCCTGCCGACTGGATGAGATGGGAGAAACCATCTCGCAGGTTGGACGACACCACCACGTGGGAGAAACCCTTGGTGCGCTCCGCAGACATGGCTGCCTTTAAGTTCTGGAGCAACCAAGAGGAGCGAGGAGGAAGAGGACAAGGTGGGAAGAAGAGTCAAGGAGGCAGGGAATAGAGAGCGAGAAGAGAGAAAGGAGGGGAGAAGTGAGGGTTTTTTAGATGATGCATTGATTGATTGAGGTCTTTATTGATGCAGTAAAACAAGTATTGAGCATTCAATACAAATAATCTTGATCAAAAGGATAAAAACACAATAAAGCCCTAGAGCTTGTTTCCATTGTGGTCCTTTATTATGCTTAAGACACACCTCCTCCCCATGTGCCAGACATGGTCTGATTCAGTGGTGCTCTGGGTTCATCTCACTAATGCCAGACTCTCTAGATTTTATCCTAATGTTGACCTCTCTTGTCCCCGATGTAAGGGCCAACCTGCTGACCTATGATGTGGTCCTGTCCACGTCTTAACTCGTCAAACATTTTCAAAATGTTTTCTGACATGTATCGAATCACTGTTGACCCCAATCCCATCTGTGCCCTCTTCAGTCTCAGCCCTGAGCCTTGCTCCCAACCAAACGAGGCCCACAAAGTCACAGCTTTTACTATTGCTTTGGGTAGGAGTCTTAGTATCCTTTCACTGAAACGTCAATCTCCACCGTCTTTCTCCAGATGCATTAAAGACACCATGTACTTCTTTAAACTATGAGACTATATTCTTGCTCTATTTACTACAGAGTGGACTGTCTCCTGTGTGAGATTAATGCTATCTTGTCTCTCTTGCTTGTTTAAGATGATGAATTATGCACATATTAGATGAATAATGCACATACCTTATATCATACCATTTTGCTATATCATGTTTCTAAGGCTGATATGCTCCCTGTGTGTTATGTGGACATACAAACCTCACCAGTGTTTCGACTGACACGAGGGTGAGTAGATAATGACAACATTTTCATTTTTGGGTGAACTATTCCTTTAAACCCTCTCTGTGTAAAAAATAATTCATGTGAAATCCTAAATGCCCTTGGCTACTGGAGCACAAACAATATCTGAAACAGGATGTCATGTCTGTCCTGTTCAGGTCACCAGCTTCCTGCTTGTATGAATCAGCGGAAACTTCCATAGAAACCTGTAAACACACACAGACAACACACAAACACACACACACAGACACAGACACACTCAAGCAGGACAGGACTGGGATAAAAAATCAGCCCTGGACTTTTGCACAGACCGGCCCACCATAATCGGCCGGACACCACCCATCCTTGCACTCCCCTTCAATACATGTACATGCCAGCCCCTAATACCACCACTTAGCTGAGTGGTAAGTAAGATAGTACGAAGTGTACTCACCGAGTCAAAAAAGGTAGTAGTAGTAAGATGTGGGTGTGGCGGTTCTAGGATTTTTTTAATGGGGTGGCCAAGGGGGGTCCAATGAGTGCCTGGGGGTGGCATCTAAAATCGTAGTTGAAGGCAGGGCTTGGTGTTGAGGTAGTCATGCAGCTCTCCAGAGTGCAGGCGGTGGCATCTTCAATATTTCTTCAATATTCCGTATTTTTTATTACAATAACAAATATTGACTGAATCACTCAATTTCAATATTTGTTATTGTAATTAAAAATACTATTGAAGATACCACCACATGCCACGCAGCCACCTCACCGCCACACCCT
>OMLI01090726.1:0-22252 GCA_900302605.1 Rondeletia loricata | reverse complement strand
CTGTAGCTTTTCAAATAAACTAGAAACTAATAAAGTCTTGGTGGAAAAAATGAGTCTAATTATTACAATGCTTTGTCTTCCTCACTGATGACGACACCACGTCAAAAACACGTTGGAATTCTGAATTGTTTCCAAATTAATTAGCCATGTATTAAAAGCTTTTTTAAATTATTTTTTTAAGTTAAAAAAGTTACCTTGAGTTCCATTTTGCTTCTTTCATAGCTGCAATATTTGTCTTGCAACCGTCTTTAGTGCGAGTTTCTGTTTCAAAATAATTGGAAGGGGTGCAACACAAGCCATCACAACTTTGCTAACTAATTAGGCTAAGGCTTACGTGTCATTCTTTGAATTGATTCTGAACACCTGACAGACTGGACTAAGGAGCGCTGTCACAGCAGGCCAGTACAGTTTTCACTGTTGGTATACCGATGGTTTAGTTTTCCAATATCAAAATTGTATGCAACAGTGCCACCGTGTGTTTAAAGGTGGCCATTGAATTATCTAGGCCTAAAATTATCAAGGTCAAAAGCAGAGCAAAGCTTAAAAACGTGTTGAACAGTATAAATACTCAATGACTAGCAACGTCTGGAGAGGAATGTATCTACAATCACACAGAACAGGGCAACACACCTACGCTGGCGTGTCACAACACGACAGCTGGCATAGCTGAAGACCAGCCAACACTGAAGGGAGTCTCACTGTGGGCACTATTGATACAAGACAAATAAAAGGAAAACATAATGCACTGCATTTCATGAAATGAAGACGTTTAATACATATTTTTATTGATAAATCAGTTTGAGTCTTTATTTATAATAGCCTACATGTCTGTGTAGCTGGTTCATGTCTTCTGTACCTTTAAAATGTCACGCTATTTGTAATAACCATGACATCATTCAGACTGACGTGACCCTCCTCCTACTTCCCCTTGTAGAGAGCAGGGGATGTAGGACGACTTATGTGCACTTCGACACGTCCATCTCTGTTTAAAAAAACAAAAACAAAAACAAAAAACAAGCTGTGGCTTCCAGATTTTAATCAGTTCAATCAAATAATACGAATCAGAGAGGCCTCAAATTAATCCAAACAGAAAAAGACAGATCCTCCGGGGCTGACAGTAAATTACCTAGCTCTATTGCTCCTGGCCCTACTGTGCCACAGCGTGTTAAAAAAGTGGAATTACACCTAAATCACAATGCTTGTCCATTGGCTAATTTCGTATAGTCAGGGTGCGAATTGTGGAAAAAACATTTTGAAACCGACATTCATAAGCCACGGTCTCACAACTTTAACCATGTGCGCGCGCTGCGTGTGTGCGCACTAGTATGATAAACATGGCTCTCTCATTTTAACACATTTTAATAAAAAAAAACTGCAGTTAATCAACGCCAAGTGTAAATCTTACCTACACGCCTACATAGATGAAGAAAAATAGGATTAAACACACTACCTCCGTCACGTCACGTCGCCATCAGCGCTGTGTCAACATCACGTTCTACCTGCCCCACAGAACACGACAGGACGGACCAGAAAACAACCAATATAAACTTTATTTCAAGGCGTTACAGACAGTACTGGATTCCAGATTTTGTCGACTCCTGTTAGCTGCTGCAGGTTCAAATCTGAAGACTACGGTCGCTTGATTAGGACATCATTAATAAAAACAAGTTAAACGCCAAGAAATATAGTGTCTAAAAGGCAAAATAAATAAATATACACCTCTACTTTAAAGGCCCTGCCGTTAGGGGAACAGTCAATCTCACGTGCTCCTGGCTCGTGCGTGCCCCGTGTGTGTGTGTGTGGCCCGCCACCTCCACAGTCCTGCTTATACAGAGACTGAACGGCTGAACAGAAAGGCTGGTGTCATTAGTTCTCATTAGTTACGGAGAATTCACTCATTGGCAATAAAAAAAATGCTAAATGAATGTTAATTTCGGCCGAAAACGTACATATAGGACCTTTAATAGTGGCATTTAGAAATATTTCATAAACTTTTATTTGTCATTTCAGATTCATAAAACACATTCAGAATAAGAGACAAGTAGCCTAACGGGGGGGGGGAATAACATCCCAACCAGGGATGAAAATCGGACAAGCAGAGGGGGGGACTACGTGAGCAGTGGCAGGGAAATCCCCCCCTTCAATTCGCACCCTGCGTATAGTCACTGCCACCCTCTGGACACAGTTTGCTATAGTCACATTTGCACTGGCTACACAGTAGATATATCTGAGTATTCACAAAGGTGACTAAAAAGCAATGTTTATCAGAGAAAGCCTCACTTCGGTTAGCGTGTTGAAAATCGCTTATATTGTAGTTTGGAATAATTCCGTTTGATAAAGGTAGCACGCGGCTTCTAAATCAAGATAATTGAAGGAGTAATCAAGTGAAGCGCGTGCACCCGATGACAGAATTCCTCCACACATCAACTCATCATTCAACATTATAAAACTACAAACACATATTACCACAGTCAATACTGCTGTCATGGGTAAAAAGATAACCGCAGCAATATGTTCCTTCTTCATAATTATCTGAATTTCAGTTGAAATAATCTAAACAGAATATCATGCTACAAGAATTGTGAATTTGAAGTAAGTCATTTAATGTAGTAGGCTTTTCAGCGCAATACTTGCTGCACAATACAGTACCATTATCCAGAGTATCTATATAAAAGATAAGCCTGTGTAGGTTGATTGCATATCGGACAGCCCAACTTTATATTTACAGTCACAACGACTATAAAGGATATAGTACAAAAGGCATCAGCTGCCAAAAAACTACCTGATCAACTTGATTGATAGTACCGGTCCATACAGGTAAATCACAATGAGTCAGGCTTAACCACGTTACATCTACACATAACTTACCATAGTAATGTAACTGGTATCCATCCAAGCTTGATTGTGAAATGAAATTATAGGACACTTAAGTAAGTCTGGCTTGGTGAAATACCCTCAAGGTCAATCCAATACAATAGAGTAATTACATTTTATAATGAATAACATCATGTTAATTACATTTGTACCAAATTTATTGGACAAACACTGCCAGAGAAGTTTAGAACGGAGACAGGTAACAAACTTCAAACCTTATTGTGCAGGGTCTTGTGCGTGTTTATGGTTAGGGTAATGTTTACAACATAGTAACATCAATGATGCCGTGATAAATGGTTTAAAAATGTCCTTAGGCACACCACAGATGTAAAGGTGTAATATCCTGAAGTGGACTGTCTGGGTCAACAGTCAGCAGTTGGCCATTTCAGATCTTCCCAGGAAAACTTCCAGCCTCTATCTGCTCATCCCACCTACCAACCTGCAGGAGACATTTGACAAAACATTAGCTCCATCTTCAAGCAAACTGTTCTGTCACAGCATAACTGTTGTTTTACATCCACAGTAGTTTCATGTTAATCACCAGAACACAAATAATCACCATAAGAAACGGCAGAGATGTGATCAGGAGCACAAAAAAGCAGTTAGAAGGGAGGAAAATAGTAATCTCCTATTAGAAATGTAGTGCATCAGGCCTGGACTAGTCTCACTAGTCCTACATCAGTACATACCCAGCTCATGGGGCAGAGGCTCTTGTACACCCTCTGGTACCACTCACAGGGAGCCACATCCTGGCCTTTATCTGACAGGGCCTTATTGCACCTGTGGAAGTCTGGAACAGAAAAGAAAAAAAGGTTTAAGGTTACTTATCATTTGACCCGATATTAGACGTACACATACAACAAACAGAATAATCATGCCATAACAAACAGCCAAAAAGATCTCAGGACAAACAGTACAAGCATGACAATATCCACTCTTGACAGAACAAACCTAACCTGGCGGCCCACCTTGTACCCTTAATTCGGTATGAGGTACATTGCGAATATATTTGTGGGCCAGCCAACATTGTTGCAAGTTGCAATGTACCGGTAAGTTGATGAGTCGAATGATATATCACACCACTATGGAAGTTGTTCCTAACGCTGGCATGACCATGCTGCTCTTATGAATCACTATATCTACAGCAATAACTGGCTCTGATTGTCAGTGTGACTGGGAAGGAAAAGCAATATTTCCGTATCAACGTGTGATCACAACATAATAAGATGATAAGCCATGTCCTCACCCAGGTAGTTCTGGAAACAGTTGCGGGTCTGGTTAGTGTTGGGGAACCGGGCGTCAAAGGGAGCAGTCCAGTAGCTTTTTATCTTTTCTTCAATAGTCTCAGCCATCTTTAGAACTCTGATCAACACTGACACCAACAGGTTCAAGCAATTAACTTATTGTGTAAAACAAGTGAGATGAACAGATGCAGCTGTCACACTTGTTTACGTTAAGTTATATAGCCTATATATCCTGCTAAGTCAGTCAAATTAAGTTAGTTTCGTTTATATTTTCCTCTGTTACGTATGATAGTTTGTTATGTAACTTGGGTAAGTTATATGTCCATGTCAAGTCTCTGACAGAAACAAACAGACGGACCCTGATCAAAACTTCACTGGCTAACATAGCTTTGGTTAGCATAGCTTAGCTTGGCAAGCTGTTCATTTAACGTTAGCTAACGTTAGCCGTTAGCTCGCTAATCTAACATTAGCTAGATTTGATGGTAAAACAGTTGACGACGCCTAGCTATTCAACCCGTTTATACCAATTAAAAGCACAGAACGCTTGAAAAAACTACGAACCACTAAACGTTTTTAAAGAGAGTAATTTTCTGAGTTGTCGACGGCCAACCTTGGGTTGTTTCTTGATGCGTCCTCTTCGGGAAGATGTCCTTCCTGGTCGACGCGCAGAGGCTGCTGCTGGGATGACACTCTCTAACTCAGTTTATTATATTATATATAATATATATACAATATATTTCAGTTTGCCAAGATCAATAACTGAAGGTAAATGCATTCAGTTCAGGGTAGGCTAGAGTTTTATTGAGGAAACGACTAACTTGAATAATCTAGCCAGTCACTAGAAATCATGCATTTGTCTTATTTCTGTACAAATGTTCATTTTTGTTGTTGCAGCAAACAGGCAATCACAGTGTGACTGCATATCCTGAAAGAATAGGATGGACAATGATTCTGCCTGTCTCAGAGGAGAAGTGCACATCTGTATCTTTCAGCAGATGAGATTTGGTAGGCACCACGCACCGTGTACTGTCTAATTGCACAGATAAAGTGAGATACTCCAACTGAGGTACCTGACCTGTTATAGAGATATTGATTCTGCCCCCAAATCTAATCTCAATTCCAGATGCAACAGAGACAAAACATAACAGTTACAGTAGAATACATTCTCTTGCTCCATTGATATTCCACAACTCCCCAGAAAGGGCTACTGGAATGGATGGGTAATGGTTTTCATCCACCTGCCAAAAGCAAACAAAGCAATGAAACTCCTCGCCCTAAAGGAGGGTTCAGAGCATCATGCCACAGCATGTATCGACCCAAATCCTCAGATTGTCTCATCGCTGTGGAGTTACATTGTATGTTTTAGAACCAATATATCCTGCTTAGAAATGAGACATCCAGATGTATGCATCTTGCTCACTGCCTTATATATATATGTGCATTGCACAGTAATCAAATATGTGGAATGGGGCCTTGACTTCAGTATGAATCAATGCTGACCATTTTATGTGCAATGGATGCTGAGGCATGCATGATCAAAAAGTTTAAAACTAATTTTAAATGTTTTCTCCTCCTCTTGTGCCATCTCTCCTTTCGCTTCCTTAAAAAAGCCTGTCTCTTGTCATCATCTTCCTGTTGTAGACAAGGTCAAAGTTCACAGGTGTCTCTCTCCCTCCCTCTAACTTCCTATGCGAGTGTTTCCTTTATCCTCTTTCCAGCAAAACCTCAAACAAGACCCTTTTCTAGACATAACCGCATGCTTTGTGATGCGCTGCAATATCTCTTCTCATCGGAAATCACAACTCAATACTGCATTTGTATGGCCATGTTCCTGAGAGACTACTAGACAGTTCTAAACTATTCTGGCTCTGAGACCCAGTTCGATGTATCATTTAGAGCATATTTAGAGTATATTTTTTATAGGTACAGCTTAGTTTATTCTCTTATTTATTGATGTGTTTAATGTATTGTTATTGTTATATTGTGGGGACTACGGATGTAAATTAGCATTCCTGCTAAATCCGGTGTATTTACAGTTCACTATGTATGTCCTGTTCATTAATGCACGCTGTCCCTTCCAAATAAACAAATAAAGTCAAGTAAAGTATCATAGCTTTACTGTATTTGGATAAAACAGAGGTTGGGCTTTCATTGCCCCCCCTCCACCCCCCCTCTGTTTCATCCATGTTAGACAGGCAGACAGACAGACAGACAGACAGACAGATGATCAGAAATGCAGTTGTCACAGCAACAGCACACACCTGAGACACAATAAACAACATAACAAAATGCTGCAATGAAGCTAATAAGAAATATAAAATAAAAAGACTCTTAAAAAGTGATTACCCCTCCCCCAGAACGCCCTGTGTCTATATGTCCCTGGTGGAAGTCACTGTTAGGAGGGGATGTAGGTTTAGGCAGGATTAACCCCTCCCCCTTGCCTTTTCAATTATTTATGTCTTTATAGTGTTTAAGTACAGTATATACAGTAAGCCCAGCAAGGCCTGAAAGACCCGTGTGTGTGTGTAAATTCACCCTTCTCCCGCTTTCTACCAATCTCTCCCTCTCTCTCTCTCACTCACTCACTCAGGATATAGGTGTTGTCCACTGCAAAGGAAGGAAATTCTGTCACTTAGAACAATGGGTCTGTTTCTCTATCTATAGACCCAGAGAGGCCGGGAACCAGAGAGAGAGAGGGAGCAGTTCTTGTCCAGTTAGAGAGAAAAAGATATAAGAAAGAAAAAGGTTCTAGCTCAAAAAGAGAGAACTAATGGACGGTGATAATTAGTGATGGATATCTAGATATGTGACAGGTTAAGACCTTTGGAAAATGGAATTTTGTCGTGGGGAGAAAGAAACATACACGTTTATTAGATTGCTTTGAGTTGTGTATTTGAATTAGGTGAGAACAACATCCCTGGTGAAGGATAATCATCATACATATAGAGGGATCAGAAGTGATTGTGGGTAAGTGTTTACAGAATCTAAATTCCTAAAAGCACATTCATTTATTTCTTGTACCATTTTGATTTTGATTTTATAATTTTCAAAATGTTCCACTGCACAATCTGGGACAGAACACCTGTTAACAAATATGCCTATTTTTCCTGTAGGCTATAGAATAATGACTAAGAAAGGAAGAATGTAGGTATGGACACACATGTCAAGGCTTCACATTTGATTTGCAATCTTGTCATATGTTATGCTTCATTTTGTAGTTTTCCTGAGGGATAGAACGATTACCTTTATGTCCCCAAATTCCACCTGTAGGGGAAAAAACAAGTCTGATCCTAAATTTTGCTGGAAATTTACATAGCAGTCACATTGAGGAACGGACAGGCAGTGGCCTTTAGAGTGGGTATTTCCCTTTCACAGCGACAGCTGGACCTGAGTCCCACAAAAGATGCTTCCTGTTTGAGAATGGGAAACACACATTATAGTTTTCAGGAGATTTAGGCTACTGTTAGAGATTTGGGGTTGATTTCTCATGTTGACAACCTACTGCAGGTATCCTGTTGGTATTTCTTGATGGTGAGATCATTCCATTGTTACATTGCTGACACACATTCCTCACTACAATGTGGGGATGGATTAGAGGAATTCTCTTGATATGCTAAAGATTCGGGAATTGAACAGTCATATTCTTCCTTAACACCTGCATCTCTCTCTGTCTCTCTCTCTGTCTCTCTCTCTTTCTCTCTCTCTGTCTCTCTGTCAGATGGAGGGGTCTGGCAGTCCTCGCTTCAGAAAGCTCCATTTCCCAGTGGGTCTGTGGATCAACTCCCCCAGGAAACACTTTGCCAAGCTAGGGGGTCGCTGGCCCAGCGCTGCCTCTGTCAAGTCAGTCTGAAGCACTGTTAAATGTATTTTTTTCCATCCCCTATTTTGCCTCTATGTTGTTTCTTTGTCACACATATTCCTTCTCAGGTTGTGTCTCAGGTTATGGGACTTGCATGCCAACTACTTCTCAGTTAGAATTAATTTGGCATCTGGTAAATATTGTCTGTCAAATGAAGATTGTATGTATTGATGACATCTTATCTTGCTTAAGCTGTCATTAGTATCCTTTGAACCCTGCAACATTTCCCTGTGTTATTTTAGTCCATGTTGCTTGTCCATGTTTAGTCAGTCATAATTCACAGCTGACCGGTCCCTTCCTTTATTCTTCCTCTCTCTATCTGTCTTCCCCTCCTCTGTTGTTCCCAGGTCTACCACCAGCTCTGACGCAGCCTCCCTCCACGAGGCCCCCTCTGCCCCTTCCTCTTCCCTTTCTGCCTCCACCCCCTCCCTGGCTTCCCCTGCCCCATCCCCATCTCCTTCCCCAGCCTTCCTCAGGCCACGGCCTGCTGGGCCCCAGTCCCGCACCAAGCGCCTTTCCCATCTCTTCCTGCGAGGGCGCTCTAACAGTGACCGGGACCGGGCGGTAGGGGAGAGGGAGAGGGAGATTTGGGCCCATTCTGCTGCCCCCTCATCCCACCACTACCTGCCCCCGGCCTCCTCCTCTGCCCCAGGCCTGATCAAGATCTATGGGGATGCTCTCTCCAGTGGGGCCAACTATCGCTCCCTGCTGGCCAACATCCATTCTACAGCCAGGCAGCTCATCGCCCAGGTCATCACCCGCTACACTGAGAGAGAGAGGGAGGAGACAGATGACGCAGGTGAGAGAGAGGGAAACATTCTCTCATTTGGACCTCTAGCTGTGATCCATTACTGGGAATAGTTTGTTCAAAAAAGTGTAACCAATTGGGAATGACTTAATATAAACATAAACAGTAGTGTTATGGAAAAATAATTATCCCCCTCCCTTCCTCCATTACCTTCCAGTTCTCCAGAAACACAGCCCTGAGGACTTCCTGTTGTGTGATGTCATTGGAAAGCCCATCCAGCAGCCAGATGGAGCTATCCAATGGGAGACGGAGTGTCGGAGAAGCGTGGCCCCATGGGAATGTCCCTTGTTGTTAGTGGACATGTGGCGACCCAAGGACGGATTTGAGCGCCGCTTTGAAATCCAAAGAAAGGAAGACTATGAGAGAGAAGAGAGGGAACGGGAAAAGGAGCGAGAGAGGGAGGGAGAGAACTATCAAGGTATACATAAGACCCATCTCATAGGTGTGGTATAGCAAGCATAGGAAAATCTGGCCCTTCATACAGGTCTTTATGGACGGTCAAACTGACCTATCCTCTGGTTGTCTGGGCAACAGGTGTTCGCTGGAGACGGAGCAGAATGTCATCAGGGGGCGGACCCGAGGAGAGCGAGCGAGGTCACCGTGGGAGAAACACAGAGCTCAGGAGAAGCATCAGTGACATGAACCTCAGCCTGCGGCGTCGCCAAGGCAACCATGTCAGTAATGACCCACGCGCCTCTGGCAAGCTTCCTAACAACAGTGGAGGACTGCAGGACAGGAAGAACATTGTGAGCATGATAGCCCCACAGCCAGGAGAGGTGAGGAAGAGCGATCAATAAGGAGGGGCGATAAGTTATGTTAAAGTGTTGGGATAACATGCAAGTAAAGAGTTAATTGTGCTGTTCTAACCATCATGTCTTAACCCACTATTGCAGATTAGAGGGTCAAAGGCTGAAGGTAAGGTGGGATGGACGAACCAGCCAATGGAGGAAGAGAAGGACTACTCCAGCTGTGACCTGGAAGTGATGTCACAGAGCTTGATCCTTCCACCCACAGACCGGCCCTACTTCCTATTGCTGCAGGGTTACGATCAGAGCAAGGCAAGACATGCACCGCCAGATGATAACACACAAACAAACACACACACACACACACACACACAAACACAGACACATATGAACACACAGACACACACACATGCGCATGCATATGGACGTACTGTATAGCACAGTGAGTGTGAGATGTGCACTTATACAAACTAACAGACATGCTTATAATACCGATGTGTGCAGAGGCACACGCATGTACACACCCTGAACATGACATCATACCTGTATGTCTCTAATCGCCACATACCATCAGTGTTTCCATCCCTCTACAAGCCTCTCCCATTCAACGTCCTGCACAAAACAGCCTCAGAGCAGTACAATACCTCCACAATGTATCCAGAGACAGCACAAAACCCCTCTGTGTACATCACTCCATCTCACACAATGACCTCACACAGGTCCCCATTGTAGCAAACTGTGACACACTTCATACCTTATCTACTGCCTTCTGCTCTACTCAGCATCTCCAAGATGGAAGATTACTATAACCATAGCACTTAGAAGATAACAGACCCCCCTGCCTCTCCCTGTCTTCCATTCTCCGCTATGTGTGTTTTGTTCAGGATTTTGTTTTGTACATTATGGCGGGGCATACGCATGTGTTTGGAAGAAAGCCCACGATGAGGGAGAGAGAGAAGGATAGAGAGAGAGAGAGGAAGGGGAAGAGGCCACTGAAGGTGGACACGTTCCTTTCTGCTCCTGACCTCTTGGCCAGACACCTATTGGTCAGGAGAGACTCAGTTGTTCCTGAGACGCCCTCTGGACAAGGTAGAAACAGCTCCAGCTCAATTAATGTCTCTTAGGTCCTTGTTGCAATCAACAGGGTGTCATACAAAATTCAAAACTGGAACAGTCATACTGCGCATTCACATACTGTAGAAGATAAGACTTGTAGACTTAAACGCAAGAATACATATTGTAGTGTTGGATATATTCTATCTTAATCTCAGTTTGTTAAGTTCATCATCAATTGTCTGCTCCTATCCCCAGCTCTGATGCGGCCCTTCAGAGGAGGGGCAGTCACACACAACGGTGTGGCCCTTTACAGGGAGACAGTTCTAAAGCCTGGGGATGTGATTGGTCTTGGGGACCACTTCCTTTTCCTGTACCGTGACCCTCGTGTGACCCCAGCTCCGCCGCTGGCACTGGCCCTGCCCTGGCAGGCTGATGCCCCCTCCACCTGCTGCCCCTCAGGATTGGTGGACAGACAGGAAGCATTGAGGCAGTACCTGGGGTCTACCGAGGCACTTTTGAAGTTCCATCCCCGCCATGCGGATGCCCTGTTACAGGTGAGAAAGGAAGGCAGAGAACCTATACCTCATAATAACTGTCCAGTTACCAGCTATAATAGAAATGTGAAATAGAGGACCAATGTTATGTTTGTCCCTCACTTTTCCCTTAGGAGATTATCTCCAAGAATTCATCACCAGACTCTGGGGGTGGGCCTTTAGCTCCTGCCTACCTCCTGTCAGTCATGATAGATCATGCCTCCAAGCACCTTGACCCTGCTCTCACACCTCAGATATTACTCAAGGCAGCCAATCTAATCAAAGGAATTGTCTGGGTGAGTTATAATAACAACAACTCAACGTATGTATGCTTAGCATTGGACCCGAAATTAGATCCACATTAGAGGTCTCACTCTGGGAGCCAGGCTCATATGAGGAACTATCAACAGACAATCTATGAACCATTTTGGGTCCCATCCCGTAGCTTAATAAACCAGAGCTTAGCAAACAGCACTAGGCATATTGCATGATAATGAGATGACAACAATTAGACAAGCTTGGCAGGAAAACATCAGGTAGGCAGATTGAAAGATTGGCACAGTCGGTCAGACAGAAAAACAGACAGACAGACATATGCCCTTCATTGTGGCCTGGTAGGTGGTGAACAGGAACAAGGATGAGCTGATGTCACTTCCCTCCCGCTGGAAAATGTGCTGTAATTGTCCTGGCTGCAGGGCTAGACTCTGTTCCCCCTCCTCCACCCCCACACTAAGCCGAGATGTCTCTCCTCTCTTCTGTCTCCAACTCTCTTCACAGGATAACATTAAGGAATTTGGGGATAAGCATCCCACGCAAAAGTAAGAACATTTCTGTTCTACGTCATGTTTCCTCTGTTTAGAGAGCACTTCCTCTACTGCTGAGTGATTCATGTTACATTATTTGTGCTTGTGCTGTTATGTCTTAGGCAAATTTTTACTGTGGTGTACTGTGGTGCTGAAAAATTGCAAGTTGAGTAACACACTTACAGCATAGTTTATTGCACAATACTGAGATCATACTGTCTTTAAAAAAAAGTCTCCTGGCCCTGAAAATGATGTGAAATATATTTTGTCAAGGCAGTATAGAAGTTCCCTTGCTAAGTTCAGATGTGGCGTTGCCCCTCTTGCAGTTGAAACCAGTAGATACACAAATACACCAGCAAATGAGCGCTTCTGACCCCATTGCAATAATGTTGTTCTCTCAGCTGTCCTCAGCTGTGAGTTGAATTGACCTTGATGACATAAATTGTCTATTAGGAAACAGTTCCTTATGAATGTCTGATTATATATCCTCTGTCATTTTGCCCACTATACTTTTTATATTGTATTGTGGTATGGTTGTATGTACCCTTTTCTATTTGTATTTACCTTTTACTGTTTTTAACTGTGTATTGTGTCTCATAACTCATAACTGAGTGGTCCCCGTGCCTGGGATTGAATCAAGTTTGTGCCTTGTTTATTTATTTGACGGTCATTAATATAATTATATTCTAGTCTACACTGTTAAAGCACCGCGAAAACACTGACAACATTCACTGTAATTTTACAGCTACCGTGACCTGAGTGTTGTATATAAAATGTTGTGTCCAGTTCCACAGAGCAAGCAAGTGAGATCAGCACACCAAATGTCCAGAAACTGTCATCTGACCTTCGACCCCTGATGTTCTGGATGTCAAATGCCACAGAGCTCCTTAACTTCTTCCAGGTCAAAGTTGAGGCCATGGAGAAAGAGTGGGAGTTTGAAGGTTAGGGTGATTTGAAAACAATGCAAATCACTGATTCAAGTACAAAAACATTTGTTGAATAAAACCAAAAGAACTAGGGCTTGACAGATGCATTTCTTGTGGTTCTGTGAGGACTATAACCTTTAAAGGCTTTGGCAATTGTAGGAAATATTAAAGGTAATTGGCCATAGAAATTGAAGTTGGCACGTGCTTTATAATTTACCATAATGATTGTTTCTTTAAAGTTCCCGGGGACCCAGTTTTGACGGCTGACATGGACACATGCTCAGAGGCCCTTGCACAGCTGGATGACATCATCATGCACACCTTCCAGCAGTGTGTGTATCACCTCACCAAGGTAAAAAAAAATCCTCCCCATCTTAATCCTTCCCGTCTTAATTTATCCATTCATCCATCATTCATGCAATGCATTTTCAACAAAACCAAATTAACTTGAGTTTCTGTGTTCCTTTCTGTCCACAAAGACGCTGTACTCACTCCTTCCAGCTCTCCTGGACACCAACCCATTCTCCAACGAGGAGAAAGAGAAGGAGAAGGACGGAGCACGGGACGCAGAGGGAGAAGAAGGAGGAGGGGCAGGAGAGGTGGATGACGTGTCCTCCTTGCCCCCCACAGTGGCAGGGCTGGTAGAAGTGTACCGTTGTTCCCTGATGCTGTCCCGGGAGGCATGCCTGTCCCCTCCCCTCACCTCCCAAACCTTTGGCTACCTCTTCTTCTTCACCAACACCTCCCTGCTCAATACTCTACTGGAGAGAGGTGAGAGGGCATGTGTTAAGAGTCAGCCTTCCCAGAACCTTACCCTAGGGGCGATGGTTTGGGTGTTATAAGAGGTCGAAGTTGCTTTCTTGGATAACAGACTGATCTCATGTCTTATTCCCATGAAAAACTGAATATAGAACTTCCATTCACAAAATGACACATTCTTTATTTCTACTTTCACCACCTCCATCTTTTTTCTTCTTTTTAAGATGGACTGTTTTCTTGGTCCAGAGCGGTCCAGATCCGTACAAACCTGGACCTGGTTCTGGACTGGCTGCAGGGGGCGGGATTAGGAGACATTGCCTCTGAGTTCCTCAAGAAACTGTCAGTCACAGTCAACTTCCTGTGTGTGCCCAAGACCCGCCTCATCCAGGTAATATAGCTACATGTGCAGTACGCCTATTCAGCCATCCTCTAGAATATTAATGGCCATTTTTCTCTCTCTATTCATCTCTGTTCTGTCAGTCATCCTGGACCAGTCTACTGGAGGACCATGCCTTGTTAAGCCCATCCCAGCTACACCACCTGCTCACCCATTACAAGCTGGGACCAGCCAGGGCCTCACCAGCCTCCTGGGCCCCTCCTCCAGGCACAGAGCTTAGTGGAGGTAAAAAAACAACAACTATTATACAACCTTTCAACTCTCAGTTTCAAGAAACAGCTGGTTACCAGTGGTTTAGCATTCCATAAAACAGTGATAATCTGTCAAGCCATTAACTTCTGTTCTTACTCTTCTGATTTTGTAGACATCTTTGAGAGCTTCCTGGACCATCCTCCTCTCATCCTGCCTAATGAGACTCCTCGGCTGGACCTCTCCCAGCCAATCCCAAGCCCTGAGCTCCAAAAGGAAGTGACACGCCTCCGGACCTTCTTGTGGGGACTCGACCAGGATGAGCTTCCAGCCAATCAGAGGACTCGGCTTTGAGAAAGCCAGTATTTGTCTCATGATGGATGTCACATAGAAATAAACAGGATATCTTCAGATACGTCAAGCTGCACACCTAAGAAAAGGCAAACTGGACATGTTTTGGACATGTTTTGTAGGCCATCCATTGCCTGGATGCAGTGTTTATTTTTATTTTTTATCAAATCAACTGGAACATGAAAGTGATATGAAGTAGATTTGAAGTCTCAATATCAATCAATTTATTCACAGTCAGATATTTTCAATTAAGAGAAATGTATTGCCATTGATATGAATTTATTTTAAAGCAGGAAGTAAAACCAAATGTCTATTGGGCTATGTAGTCTTATGCTTTACTTGACTGCTTTACTTGGCTTCTGTGTATGTTTTTAAACGACTTGTTTTTAATAAAATGCTGAATTCTAGACTAAAAGGCCTAAAGTTTCCGTATGATCTTTGACAAGCTTGTTTCCCACAGCAGGGCCCCGAGGGCTTGGCACTCGCCTCAACCTCCAGACCAAAGGAACATTCCACAAGGTGGCGACGCAGGACTCATTCCCCCTTTGACGTTAAATGATGAGTCTGCAGGTAGGCTTGCTTGACTAAGGGGGAGATCGTACAACTATATTATCATCTGATCCAAAGGCACATTCTCATTTCCTGTAATAATGGTAGCATTTTGCAAAGAGTAATGACTCAAGTAAGCAAATTAGATTGTGACAAGCACACACGCACAAAGGCTACCTTTACCAATGTCTCAAAGGTCAAGGCTGGTGACTTAAGTGCAGGGGAGATTTACATTTCCCTTTGGTCGTTGTGACACACTCAAGTGGTCTGATCAGTAGGGTTTCCTTTTTCATTAATGTGGCATATCCCCTGGCCCTATAAAAAATGTCCAGTAGGCTAGCTCATTAAGCATAAATTAGTGAGTGGTTTCATGCACAGGCAGCAGACGGATGATGTCATCAAGTGGAGTGAGTAACAGCTGTTTGTGTGTGTGAACATGAACATGTTACGGTCACTATTCTGTAATATCCCGCCAAGTTAATTGTCTAGTCAGCCAGATGTCTTAAGAAAACAGTTCACCACTTTCTCACAACTGCATTGTTTTGAGAGTGAAACACTGACATCTTATTTCACCAGAATCTGAAGTTATTATGCCCCTCCTCTAAGGCATTGGCTTCCTGCCAAATCTCTTCCTTTCTTCCGGTCAGCTTCTCAGATGAATTTCTTTACGGTAAAAAGCGCAAAAACATCAGTCCCGTGAGAGACCCTTACTTACATCATCACTGTTGTCTCCGGTTCTGTCTCCCCACTCTCTCACTATGTGGACATCAAAAACATGCCATTGACGAAGGCCGGTTATAGATGGTGAATCATCTGAAGAGGCCCTCTGTGGTTGAGTTTATCAATTAAGTGACTGTAATCACTCTCATTTGAAATTCAATGCGGTGTATGAGTGAGAGTGAGCTTGTGTGCTAATTTCAACTTTCCAGTAATCTAATACAGATGTAGCCTGTAGCCTTATAATTAAACACAGATGGGCAGTAGACTGGTATAGGCCAATTCTGATTGTGTGATATTGTGTCTAGTAGTTTATGATACAGTACGGTGACCCATGTCTGAATAGTATTAAGTAACATGCAAGGTTTAGTAAGCATGTGACACACACACAGTTCTGTGTGACCTCAAACACTGACACAGACAAAATGTCATACACACTTTCACCCAGAATTGCTCACAACACACACAATCCTCTTTCCCTCTCTCACGCACATACACACACGCACACACTAAAGAGGCTCCTTTACCCAGGTGCAGAGTCCCACACCTGTTGGAGCAGCTCTCTGTAATTAGCTCAAGACAATTATCATTGGTGGATGGAGGGAGGGGGCGGGACGGGGGCTGAAGACAATGGGCCAGTTATTCTCTCCCTATCATCTCCCTCCTTCCTTCTCTCTCCCTACTGTCGAGTAATGAAAGATTCTTCCCTTCTTCAAAGAGACAGAGTTTCCTACAAAACAGCTGAGTCAGAGGAGAAAAGAGAGAGGTATGAAAAGAAAAAGAGAGAGAAAAGGAGGGCGGCAAGCATGGTAATGCAATGCTGTTGGTGTGAGGCCCAGTGGACCACACTGATTGTATTCATTGTTATACACACAGGAGTCATTTTCAGGAACCAGAAAGAACCCATGGCTCTCACACTTACACTAACTACAGTTTGGCCCAGCCACAGTATCTATTTGTAATCTGGTAACACTTTACCTGAGTCCTGCGTCATCCTAAAGCCTACAGTATAAGGAGGTTTTTCAAGTCGTACGTCAGGGGAAAGGGCAGAGCAAGATGACTGTAGAGGTAGTGATGGACGGTCTGAGACATGTTCTATCAGGAAATCAGAGGGGAAAGTGTGAGGGTTTAAGTTCAAAGTAGTCATCATTACCAAATATTGTGGAACCTGGTTTCTTATAAGGGTTGGGACCCAATTCTTTTTTCTTTTTTTTATCCTGGTCCCCACATGGCAAGAGTAGCAATATGCTTTTTTACGAGTTTGGCTCCCAGGAAGCGAGACTACATTTCTCATTTGGTCCCAGACTGAAAATAAGAACCTGGCTTTAGAGACACAGTCACCAGAGAGGCAGCTCCAGACTGAAACAAAGTGAAAGAGTGGAATATTGTGCATAGCTCCAGGCTAAGTCCTTATTTAAGGCCAAGAAGGAAACAGGGGAGAGGGGGAATCTCTGTTAGTTCACATACAGACAGAAAGACAGACTGGGGGTGTAGGAATCTGTGTGAGGTTTTTAGACGGGTGGAGAGAGGGTCAGAGGTGCTGGGAGGGAAATCAGTTAAATGGGAAATCGGTCAAATGCAGACAGACGAGAGACTGTGGGTGCGGTTGGAGATGGGCTGAGGAAAGGGGAGACTAGGATGGAATGGACAGCGGAGTCTCAGTGAGGTGACCAAGGGGCCAGGAGAAAAGCCATGGTGCTCCTCAAGGGACAGATCTGTTTTCTCCTGGTTACGTCACCCAAACGTGAAATGCACGCATAAACACACAAACTTTGTTTTGCGTACGCATGCATGCCCCCACACACAAATGCACACAGGCACATGCAGGGATATAAAGAACCCCTGTGAGGTCAGATCCACCGGGCTGAGGCTGTCCACTGTTAGTAGGGCTTGCCAGCTAAGCCTCACAGTCTCACTGGCAGCTATAACCACCACCACCAACCACTATACCCTGCCTTGCTCTGCCCTGCCCTGCCCTGCCCTGCCCTGGCCTTACCTCCACTGGCGGCTGTCTGTCCTGGCCTGCTGTTGGCTCTCTGGAGCAGCAGTGTGTTTGTGTGTGCGTGTGTGTGTGTGTCTATATGGGAGGGGGCCAGTGCCACCAATTTGGGCCTTTTCCTCTTTTCCAAAATGTCGGCATCCACCTTTTCGCTCCTTTCCTTTCCTTTCCTTTCCTCTCCTTTCCTCTCCTTTCCTCCTGTTTTCCTGCCTCTCTCTCTCTCGTTCTCTCTCAGAGTGTTTCTCTCGGGCCGGGGGGCCTGTGGGCCTGTGGGTAGGGGCCTTATTCCATCAGCCTGGGGCTTCTGTCAGAGGCTTGTTCCATTTTGCGTCATGGTGTTGACTGAGCGGACCCCACACTTAACTCCCATAGAGCTATGGGGTTGGGCGGCAGGGCGGCCGGCGCGGGCTAACGCAGCTCCGTGTTCAGCGCGGTAATCTGATGGCCATGTTTATTTTATGTAGCTCTCCTTTGATGGAGCAGAAAAAGTCTTTGGGCTTTTTGTTTCAGCACTTTCACTGCCAGGTCAGAGGTGCTCGCCGTGGTTACGCTCAGGAAGAATAATATTTGCCCTTATATTCGCTCCAAACAGGCTTTTTTCCATATTAGTGTCAGGGATACTCTCTGGGTTTCTGCCTTCCACTGATTCGGCACATTGGAAGTGAAGGGTGGCGGGGGGACCGCACCTCAACAGCATCTCTCCCTAGAGGATAAGAGGGGTGCTCTACAGGTCGTCCCTGGGGGCTGTCCCTGCACCCCTGAGTGAACCCCCGTCACACTCAGCTGAGAGCCTGAGAGACAGCCCTGCGGTCATATATAAGGCCCAGTAGTGAAGGAAAACACACAAAAACACCCTCCCTCCTGCCTGGCTGCCCTGGGCTCCACCTCAGCTGTGTCAGTATTCCAAACTTCCCAGGGGTTCTTTTTAATGGACTTACAAAAAAACAGAGTAACCTCCTCCTTGTCTCCCTGACAGCCTCGCCTCAGCTCAGAGTCTGAAAACTCACACACCCACCCATCTGCCTTGTGTCAGCTGTTTAAGATGGGTCAAAAAGCCAGGGAACCACACTAAGTCATTATGTGAGGTTTTGACCCAAAAGTAGTAGTAGAGAGAGACAGAACTGTTCACGTTCACTGAATGAAGTCCTGCTCCCAATTCTTTTTGTAAAACCACAGCATAAAGTTTTGGGTATTGCCTCTCATCAGCTTGTTTTGCACACATCATATCTCTGTTGAGCTTTACAATGTTGATCTGACCTAGTGGACTGTTGTTTGAGTGACAACTCAAAGAACTTTCTGTCATGCAAGAATTCATTTTACTTTGAAGAGTAATTAGTATATGGCTTTTGAGAGAAGCAGCCCAGATTGTGAACAGATTGTTTATCCATCTTCATCTTATGATTATAATTGGCTCGTGCCTATGATGTGATCATGATATTTGAGGAATGAATCATTCTCATACAAGATATGACACATTGGGGAGTTTTATAGGGGTAATATTTCATTTCCTTGTAGCTTCTTTATTATTTAAGGCTGGGTTTAGGCCAGATATGAACAATACGCACACACACACATACACACACACACACACACACATGCACGCACGCACGCACACAAACACACACACACACACACACACACACACACACACGCACACAGAAACCAGATCACTATCTATCATCTTCTACCCCTCCTATCTCCTCCACACTACACACAGTAGAAACCATATATAGAGACAGACAGTTTACAGTTCCTGCCCTCCTCCATATCTCCCCACCATCCGCCTTTCTATTGTAACACATTACACATGATCCTGGCCTCCCCTGTGACCGTGAGGTATGTGCTTGCTCACGGATGAAGCCTAAGCTCTGATGTAATCCAGGAGAAACAGGGGGCTACCCTGGTGGTACGTAATCCAATCCCTCCTGGTGCAATTTAGCAGCTCAAAACAATTACCTACTGCTCCCAAATCAGCACCAGCAGCCAGACAGAGGGGATGTAGACTGGACTTGTTAGTAGACACTGATTTAAAGTCAGATTTAGTAGGACACTGAAGGGGGTAAGCTGATCTGGATCTGTGTCTGCTGTATTCACCGTGGTATTGAAATGTGCTCTGATTGACCCTGGCCTTGAAACCCAATCCCCTGCAGATGGCACAGTGAGGGAGACAGTAGAGGAGCCGGGCCCAGTGAGTCATAAAGAGGTACTGTCAGTCAAACCCAGGGACTCACCAGCCATGAAATCAGCCTGTGAGGTGTGTGTCTCCTCCTCTTCCTCCTCACTGTCAGGCTCACCCAATCAGATGCTGATTAAGGGGGTTTGCCTTTCCTGTGTCATGCCTCTATCTCTTTGCCCTCTTCCTGTCCCGTCATTGTCCCTCTCTCTCATTCATCACCCTGGACGGGTGATTGTCTGTTTTGCGTCTTTACCGTCTCTATCTTTCTTCAGTCATTCTATTCCATAGCATCACTCTGTCTTGCTTATCCTATCCCATCCCTTCCATCGCTCTGTCACTGGTCATTAGCACTTTTCTCCATAGCGCTAATCAATGTGTCCGTCTCACCTATCTCCATCCAGTCATCCCGTCCCATCCCATTCCTTTCTTTTCTCTTTCTCTCTTCGTCATCACTCTGTCTTTGTCATCCCTCTGATCTTCCTAGCAATAGCCACTGTTACTCTGTGTTTATTGTCTTAGTGTCTAACCTAGACCTATGTCTATCCAGGCATCCTGTTCCATCCCTTCCCATCCCACTCTTTGTCGTCATCCCTTTCTTTTCTCCCCAGTGATTGTCAGCGCGCCCGTTGTTTCTGGGCTCCAAGTCCACTCTATTGCGGGGAATTTCTTTCTAATCGTTCACTGGACCATTCCTTGCATTCCTGGCATTCTTCCTGGCACTGCCGGGGGTCCAGCCAGATGCGGGGGCGTCGGTAATACAAGGCAGACACTGAGGCCACCCAACGCCGTTCTTACACCAACAGTGACCTTCTGATGAGGATGGACAGAGTGATGGATGAACAGAAAGAGGATGAGGAGACAGGGGGAATGGGGTGGGAGAGACATAATAAGACAGTGGCGGTGGGGGTGTAATGGCAATGTGTGTGAACTCTGGGCCAAAAATAGAAAATTCTGGATAGCTTTCATTTCTAAGTCCCTGACTCACAGACTGTTATTGATAAAAGGAGACATGTAAGGCATTTGAATGTCTCCTGGGCAGAGCAGTTTATGGCTAATTGGGAACAGCAGGGGGTCAAAGTGCACATCCACATTGGGAACTCGAATAGAGTGATTAGAATAACTTGCATGTCATTCCTCTTAGTCACAACCCTCTAATGATAATGGTCGTTCACAAAACAAAGCTTTAGTGAGTTCACACCATGAACTAAGGTTAAGGTCAAGACAATAAAAATGGAGAGAAGTTGACAGGTTGTGACATGGCATCCAGCTGTACAACTAAAAGATGGCTGTCATACTCATACCTGTCAGTGGGAGATAGTGATAATGGTGGTGAAGAAGAATGCACGCAAACACATTACTTCCATATCTCTATCTCACTATTCCGGAGATAAGATAGAAGTGGGATAGATAGTTCACAGTTTATATAAACACTTACAGTAAGTGCTTTTTTCCACAGCAGAATACAAGGTAGCCAATTGCATGACAACAACCACGGCAAAAATGTATATCAGGAAAGGAAGACAGGGTATCTTCTGTGCCATGTTTGCACCCTTTTAAGTCAAAGTGACTTCAAACCAAAGTTGACATTTCAGTGAACTTCAAGTCCGCCTCCCCTCCCTGCGCCGGTCAAAGCACAGCCTACTGTATGTGGAGAGAAGTCATTTTGATTTCCCAACATTTCAAATGCAATCAGGCTCCAAGCTGTTGTGTTCAGCTCCCCAATCCAACCCCATGCCACTTCAAAACATAAACACTGATAACATGCGGATATGAAATTTCCTTTCCTATGTTTGCCGTTAGTTATGATGAAATGTACACACTCTACATGACTGACGCACAGGAAATGGATAATTATGGTGGAACCATCTCAGAATCACAGCTGCCCACGTGCTCCGTTATAAGTTGTGTTATCTGTTATCATTGTTGTGGGAGGTTGATTGATGATAGTCAGTGTGTAATGAACGTTAATGTAATGAATGGCCGGTGATGAAGTGGCCTGAAGTGCGTCAGCATTCACTGAAACAGCCAGGCCATGTCAGGTTAAAGCGGTAGCGGGTTATAAATTGTTTTAAATGCCGGGGTGAGCTGTAATGACACTATAACGGACGTAAGCATATGTGTGTTTGTGTGAGTTTATTTGTGTGTGTGTGTGTGTGTGTGTACATTCACCCATAGATACACACGGCACTAAGAGCTAAGTGGGAAAGACACGGCAGTGAAATACACACTCATCCACCACTTTTAGATTTCCATACAACCATGTGCT
>OMLI01090725.1:0-11522 GCA_900302605.1 Rondeletia loricata | reverse complement strand
TGTCAGAGTTGGGAACTTTCCATTCTTATGCAGCCCCATTGATTAATTGATTAGTAATGTTATTGATGCCGTAACTCCTAATTTCATTTGCACCTCAATGTTGCCAACAATAGAACAGCCCAGTCCTATTGTTAATGGTGTGAACAATGGAGGGGATTCTTGCTAGTTCAAGGTTAAACAAAGCAGAGGTTTCCATATTGCTCAGACAGAGGAGCCTGTGTGTTGCACATGATATCTTTGGATAAAATGGCCAACTGAGGACTTAAATCTGCACTAGGCAAGATTTTTATGTAAAAATACAGCCATCCTATCAACCTAAATCACTAAGTGTTGCTGCAATAGAGAAGAGCGTCCCATCCCCCCTAATTGAGACCCCTTAAATTAAATTCTGGTGTTGGGTATGGAAACTTCTCTGCCCACAGAAAGTGACAAATCATAACTTAAGAGCGAAATACAAACAAACAGCAGCAAGCAAGCGCTCTGTCGAGAGAAAGCTACATCTTTTGCCTCTCATCTCTTTGGTATCCTTTGGTATAAAGCGATCGCAGACCGGCGGAGTTGGTAAACACGAGCGTGCTGTGTGCAGTTTACTGACTTCACATTACATTATTTCTGGGTATTGAATTCTTATTAGAGTCACCAGCGTGCAAAGTTGCCCAGTGGAGCTTTAAGTATTAAGGTACTTAGTGAAGTTAGGATTGTTTTGATGGAAAAAGAATGAAATAGAAAAGCTTACAATGAGCTCTAACTTAAGTTCAAAGCCTATTAATCGTAACTGAGGAACCATATTTTTCTTAAAAATTAAATTCAAGCCAGGTTCTACCAGGCAGCAAGGAAACCCACCAGACAATTGTCATGGTTTTTCAACTGTTGTGTAACTGCCTTCATATTACACTTGCATGGTAGCTAACACCTCACGAATAAATGATACACTCTTTCTCTGTCTTTCTGTTGAAAAATGTAAATGGCATCTAAAATAAAACCAGCAAATGCTTGCAGACCATGTATGTGTGTTGGTTAAGCTCCAAGGTGGTCTAGCTGAGAGTGGATAGCCTCAGCAGTCTGGACAACATCCCCCAAGCCCCTTATGCCTCATGTGCATCTGCTGGAAGGAGAGAGAAAGTAGCGTGGGATAGCGGATGATTGTGTGGCGCATGCGATCCATGGGATTACAAGAGTGAGAGATAACGTTGATGAACATGGCGGTTGTTGTGATGTCATTCTGTGTGAGTCAGTCTGCGGGCGACATAAGATGCTCTTAATCATTCATGACCTTGTCACCACTTGTCTCATGTGGCGCTTCGAGTGCTCGGTTACATAAAGCAATCCTGACTGAAGCAAGAAGTCAAACTAAGATTCCCAACTAAAGATACTCATTACCTCTCCCTGTGTATAACTCAAGCTGTAACACAAACATGTTTGACTGTGTGTGTGTTCTTGTCTGGAGTTTGGTAGCTGTGGAATTGTAGTATGACCTGCCTGTCTGTCCAGCTTTGTGAGCTTGTGAAAGAGTGCTGAGATGGAATTTTGCCCCCAGCTCTGTACTGACAGCACGTTACGGGCCATACAGGCGGGACTGGAATCCCTGGTGACCACTTAGGCACGATGTCTAAGTAAAGGCAAATGGCAGAGCTTTGATTTTGTGTTTTTGTGGCTGTCTACACACTGAAGTGAAACAGTGCTGAACACAACTGCATTTTTATGTGACTTGGCTCAAGAGTTGAACTGACTCTTTAAACCACTGGTCTCTGGAATGTTGTTGAAACTGTAGAATGTACTTGACGTTGCCATTCTTCATGATTTATGTTTTAAAAAGTCCTGAAAGGTTGAAACTGAATATGACAGCACTGCCTTCAGGCTTTTCTTCTTCTTTTGTAATGCCCACAATAATGGGGTCTTGATGATCCTGGGGGGTTTGAAAGTATTCCTCATCAAACACCAAGGGGCCCCATAAGAAATGAAATGTGCCATTTCCTAGAATGACCCAAGGTGTGAGGTTAGCACCTTTTGATATTTGAGCACCCACTGACATATTTTATGCTGAAGTGGAATGTTTTCTAATGACAAAGCACATCAAAAGCATTCCCCTGCTACTATGGCATTGTGGTGATTGTCTTATTGCCCTCCATGTGGCCGGCAGGAAGGGACATTTGACTTTTTTCTTAAAAAACAAAAATATAAAGTGCTGGTTTAGCTTATAGAAATTGTAAGGATAGTTTTGAACAACACAAATAAAAATCCAAATAACAGCATCTAAAATAAAATCAGTCAAATGCATCTCAAATAAAGTGCTACTGGTCTGGACCCACTTTAACTCCGTCAGCAACATGAATATAAAAATGTATTAGAGGGCTCCCCCTTTTGGGGAAAATAAAACATCAATGCTGACAGACGATTATCGCAGTGCTCACGGTAATAAATGTTAGTGGCGGTGTCATAACCGTTATTGTTTTTTACCACGATATATAGTAATACCGGTTATTGTCCCATCCCTAGTGCCAGGTACTATACATGTCTGATGATGATGACATATTTATTTTAATTGGGTTAATTTCATTACTGCCAGTATATCACTTAATATATTAAATCTGGTTGGCAAAAGGATGACGTTAATACAACAATGATTACAGAAAGGGGCGGGCTTGGCAGTCGAGTACTGTGTGTGGAAGCTGGTTATGTTAGCCAAGGGCAAAGGTGACACATTGTATTCTACACTAAACTAGCCCATAATGATGGTGCCAGCATTTTACAGATTATAATGCAAAGCAAAGGAAGTTATGTAATTAAGGGTTTGGCTAATATTAGCTAATGAAAAATCATCCTGCATTAATCTAAACACTATCTACTTAGGGGGACTTCCAGTGTTTGCTCTGAGCTATAATGACATAATTGGTTGGCATTCAGTTGGTTCTTCACTTTCGTAATGGATAGCCCTTTCCAGTTATTGTGGCCCTGGGTGTAAACTTGAACTCTTAATAGCCTCTGTTAAAGCAATATTGTTAATGCATGTTAGGTCTTCTTTTGTGTAAATTGTCTTTTTTGTTGAGGGGGCAATGCAACAGTCAGAAACACTGAAGAAAGCTTGCATCAAATTGTTGAACAAACAAGATAAAACCTTGGCAGTGGAGAGGGTTCAGTTCTCTACAGGGATGATCTGTCTTTTGAAAGAAGAGTCAAACAAAACAGCTTCAGCTCATCATCTGTCAAACCCCCCTCTGTTCTCTCTGCTGCTACAGTTGCCTCTTCAATTGAATGGGCTCTTGTCAGCTATGCAAATGTTTTCACGGGTGACGTTTCTTTGGAATATTGTTGCCTGAAGCCTCATTCATGCAGGGGGCACGCATACAGGCCCAGAGCGTGGGCTTCAGCTCCAGTTTGAAAACCCTGAGTATGATGGGATGGCTGTCTGGCTGCAACAATTGAAACCCTTGTTGATGCCATTTACACATGCACCTAGTGGACTGTGGTTTAAACTGCTTCTCCGCACCGTTCTGTTTCGATATCATGTTTCAAGGCCGGGGTCAGTGGTGACTTGAGGACAGTTTGGCTCCAGCTGAAACGATCCATATCATCAGCTTACCGAGTCATAGATCATCGCGGCAGGTTGGAGATCAAAGTGACCTGGGTGAAATCAAGAGCACTCGTGCAGTAAATCATGCACACCTAGTTTAGAGTTATCGCTGGTTTCCTCACATAAAGCAGCCTCACACAGTAATCTTGTCACTGTGCTATCACTAGAGCTGATGGACGACCGTATCGGGTAGTTACCCATGGACGTGTGCTCAGTAGAAAAGAGATATAATGAGGCTGTGATGGATAGAACAAGATATCTCTTACACGCCTTCAAACAGCGCCTTCAAGGCTGAAGAGATGAAGGCACAAATTGAGAGAAAAATCCGAAGAGCTAGCTGTGGGGACATTTGATCTCTTGATGATAGAAGGGTTAGAACAGAATGCAGCAGCTCTGGACTTCTGAGCTGTGCTGTAAGTTGATCCAAGCTGAAGAAATCCTGTTCGGCGTCATTCTTCTTCTCTTCATTCTTTTATTCCTCGCAGCTTGAACTGCTTGGGCTCACAGTATCCTGTGTCTCGCTGGTTATGTAACAGCCAGGGGCCCAAATGGGAAGCACAGCAGTGACGGTAAACACTGCAGCCCCTACAAAATCATAGTAACAGCCTATCGGCGATTTTTAGAAAGAGTTCAAAACATTTGAATGGTAACATCTGACATATTTCACTTGGGTTATTATTTGTGGGTTGAAGTAAAGTGAAAGTGCTGTCACCTTTATCCCAGAAAGCTTTTCAGCACCATTACATAACACCCGTACAGACCTCAGAATATAAAAAGCTATTGCTCGAGTTTGGAACCGCTCAAGTGATGCATCATTTAAAAGCCCTGGCAACAAAAGTTTCCATAGTTGATGCAGATCGGGACAGGAGAGAAAGAGATGAGGAGTGAATAGCTGTAGCTCTGTGGAGGAACAGTTAAAGTGGTATGTTACACTTCCAGCCGAATAATTTAGCACATCAGAAATCCTGTCTGATGTTATTAGTTGTTGGTTTCCACGTCGCCTGCCAAGTTGCAGCGTTGGGCTTAGTTTACATATAACTGACGTGGCTTTAATTCTCTCCATTCTTCTTCTCCATAGGCTGATCCAAGAGTAAGCTGAAACCTGAGCTTGATGCTGTTCTGGAGGAGCATAATGGCTGCACACATCAAACACCTGGAATTATACTTGCTTTGACAACATCCCACACAGTTTCCATTGAACTTTGGAAGGAACTCAACTCAACTCAACTCAACTCAACTCTCAACTCAACTGAACTTGTGGACCAGTTTCATTTCTGTCTGTGGATTATACGTGAGAGACTGCCATCATGCCTATACTGAAACAGCTGTCTAACCAGTCTAAGCGGCGGTCTCGGGCCGACCTGACAGCTGAGATGATCAGCGCTCCGTTGGGGGACTTCCGCCACACCATGCACGTGGGCCGGGGAGGAGACGCCTTCGGGGACACTTCTTTTCTCAGCACCCGGTCAGGGGAACCTCCTAGGGAGCCAGACACCAAGGAGGTCTCCCTGGGGCCCAAACCAGGGCTGCTGTCCCGCACCTTCAGAAGCAGCAAGCGCTCCCAGTCAGTCAACCGGGGGGACAAGTATGAGACCAATGTGATAGTGCCATCTGGTGGCTCATCCAACTTTGTGAAAAATGCCATATCTCTCCCTTACCTAAACGAGGAGGACGGTAACAGGGGCTACCAGCTACCGAAGAGCGTCTCCTCCAGCCCCATGAAGAAGCTGTCAGAGATTGACATCAAGCCGATAAATGGAGCAGCAGCTATGGCAAATTTGGATGTGGAGTTTGACGAGCATAATTTCGGTGAGCTGACAGATTTGCCTCCGTCCATGCCCAAGGGAAGTGGGATGAAGCACGCAGAGTCGATCATGTCCTTCCACATTGACTTGGGGCCCTCCATGCTGGGAGATATCCTGAGTGTGATGGAAAAGAAAGGCTGGGAGGAGGATGACCTAGGCTATGAGGAAGGCAAGGGCAGCGAGGGCCGTGGGTCACCCTCCCTCAGTCCCCCCATGGAGGATGAGGATCAGGCCCCGGTGAGGCCCCCTCGCAGCATGTACCAGCAGAAGGCCATGGTTGATCCCTACACCCCGGAGCTGCGCACCAGGAACAACCACCATCACCTGGATAGCTGCTCTGTGTCCAGCTCCGGCTCAGCCACTCTGGAGGAGAAACCTCACAACCATCTGCATGACGGGGACACGGACAGTGCAAAGTACAGCTCGCCACGTGGGGAGGATGACAGAGATTTCTCCTTCATGGATGAGGATGACGATGAGATTCGAGTGTAACCTGGTATCACTACCATGAACAGTCTTGGAGGACACTGAGGGAGACACATATTGTCTATGAGTTGGAAAGCTATCACAAGCCGGGAATGGGAGGGAAGGGATTTGGAGGCAGGGTAAACCGAGAGGGCCACATCCCCATTACACTACTTATGGATCTATCTCAATCTCTTTGCACTTTGTTCAGCTACACCTACTGCATCATACATAAAATCCTGCAATTAAGCCTTATTCACCCTACCGTGGCCAGGAGGTTTGAGCTGTGTGTGTGTGTGTGCTAGAGTTCCCATGAGTCCATTTATTCTAGCCCATAACAGAATTCCAGTGTTGACCACTGAGGGAAGCTGAGAGAAAGACCGACGAATTTAATTACTGGCTCATTCAAAAAAGATTGACACACAGCAACAAATTGTCACTCCTAAAAGTCTGGTTTTGCCGCATTTAGCATTTTTTTGCAATATCAAACTCATTATTACTGGGAAACATTCATCCCCCATTATCAAACAATACAAGGAAAACCACCGAGCCAATGGTTATGAGCGTCACATTCTGTCAAAGTAGAAGTAAGAGGCGATCATGTGTACCACTGCTGTCAGTCACATGAAGGTCACGTGGAGAGTGTGACGTGTAAGGTGAGGAAGAGGACATGTGAGGTCACACGCTAACCTGTTTGTCGACTACAGATCATGAGGAAGGAAGAGGGAAAGGAAAGGAAGTGAAACGGAGTTAGAATTGTATCCCAGTGTGTGGGAGTACGGAGCCAATGACAATGTTTTGGCATAGACACTAAATAGATAAAATAGGTATTACGTTTGTTAATTTCTGCTTTTATGGGGTAATTTCTCCTATTTTTACTTGTGTACATACATTATTGGGGAGTTGGTCTACAGCGGCCCATTATATTTGAATTGGGTAGTTTATAATTTTGCCGCTTTCTATCTCACGTGTTCATTTTTTACATTCACAGATAGCTCAGAAACCTGTGACTTATTTGTTCGTTTTCATAAGGGACAGATCATACTTCATGTATGCGCACTGTTATGTCTGCACAGTTTTCGATTGGAGGATTTTTTGATATAGTTAATTTCTTATGATAATTAGTTATGGTACTACTCGATGAACTTTTTTCCTTAGGTACCTTGAATTGGCTACATGGCACTTGATTAACGGACTCAAGTAGACACAGTGCTCGTCTAAGTCGCGTCACTCCTGCTAGCACTGTTATGGTGTGGCTGTATTAGCTGACAATGACTCCAAATTACTGTCTCTCTTACAAAATCACTCACTGTTAGTCAATGCTTTTTCATTTACTTGTGTACAAAAATGTGAATTATTGAAAAAAAGAGGCCTTTTGTATGTGTTCCATGTCCTTTTTTTAAACTAATGTTTTAAAATTGACTAGGACAGAGTTTGATTGTGGCTAAATATGACTGTACAACTGATTTGTATTTGTGTGTTGTCACATCCGCATCATGACTGAAGTTGGTAGGATCAGCAGGTCAGCAGAGAGACAGAAGAAATGTCTGAAAGGGAGTCACTGGGTTTAGGAAAAATGGTAGTTACGGCTCTTTTCTCTAGACTTCTATGCACGCTTGTCTTAAAGGATTGGGCAAGAATGTAAAAAGCTGAACTAGGTGGTATTGGCGTCCACCCATATGCCTCTTTTAGATTTGGGGCTATGAGAGTAGAAGATGTTTCTTGAACAGGCCCCATGACTGATAATGTGCACCTCCTCTCCATAACCCAAATCAACCTGTAGGAACAGATTATTGAATCAACCAATCATCGGGCCTCTCCCAGTCTTTTTATTCATTACATGTACTGGCCGATTGGCCTCTAACCAGCTGGAACTATTCCATGAACGGCAGGGTTCAGAGCAGGAACAGGCAGGTGAGCTGATTCTTTATTAGGCTCCTCCAGATATTTAGACAAAGACTTTCACTCTCCTTTGTGGATCCTTCATTCATATATGGCCTTTTTGTTTTGTGCGAGAAGATTATATTTGCCATATATGTGAGACACGGGAGCGTTGATTTGGTTTCCTGTTTTGGCACTGATACAGGGTGGTGCTAGTTGGGGAGGCGTCGCACTAGGATGTGATGTCAGTCAGCCTTGTGTTAATGCAGTGTTTTAGAACCGTGTCTACAAGAAAGATCAGTTCACACATCAGAAAGGATCTGGTGGAAACTGCCAAATGAGTTATAATCATGTTATTGGGTAACATTAGCAGGATATTGGATTTAGTTGATTTTGGACTTTTGTATGGGCTGCAGTATGATGTCATGCCTCAGAGCTCTTTCATATTTTTGATGTAAATGGGCCAAATTTGATGAAAACATGTTAGTGGATTGTGGCTTGTTTGGGCAGCTGCAATCCCTCAGTCCCTCATGTTCATCACCAAGAAATGGACAAGAACACTCCCATCTGCCGTTGTTTTAATCAAGTAATGTAAATATAATTTGTGCCATCCATGAATACAGTGAACACTCTTTTGTTATCAGCATTATGACTTAGTGGCACTAGTGTAAGAACCACAAGAAGGTTAGTGGCTTTAACACTAAATAGCACACTTTGGTCAAATAGTATGTGCAAATAATTCGTAGCGTTTGTTTTCCTCTTCATGGGTTGCCAGGTGGGTGGAGTTCATCGCATCTGGACAATTTAGATAAGTTGTCAGTCATAGAAAAGTATACTAAATTGACTTTGAAATACTTTCTTGTGTTTGTCTAAAGTCGCTGGCGCTTATTGTGTTGCTGTGTGGGGAACTCCACCCTAAGTTGGCCAAAATAAACCACATAAAGGGATTTGCAAGTACTATTTGCCCCAGGTCTGCTAAAAAGTGTTCAGTGCCCTAACGCCTGTGGCTGGGTGAGTGGTAAAAAAAAAAGTTCAGCTGTAGAATGTGGGTTTTTTTCCTATTCGGTGGCTGTAGTGTTATGCCAAGTATGTGCTATTTTCGTTTCTTTCTCTTCTTTCTCTGGTATTACTGTATATTAATATATATTTACCTCCCTCACTTTCCTTTCTTTGAAATAACAGCTATATTTTTCAATAAAAGAGAAAGCTGGTAATCTTTAACTGTGGCTGTGCTGTGTTTTTATTTCATCTCCATCTCCACATTGTGTTACGTCCGTCACCACAGCAGGCTCCCTCATTGCCAAAGTATTTTTGCGAGTTCATTCACATTCTACTTCCAAAAAAGGCTGATTTACACACACACAGGAAACGTTACCTAGAATTAGACCCAAGTATTTTGTTTACTGAAAGAGATCCACCAAGTCAGATGGACAGCTGGTCAGTAATGAACATCCACTTGGACCGCTATTCCAGATAAATGAACCTCAAATGAAAATCTAAACCTTGTTAGTTTTGACACATTCCTCATCATGGGCAAGATGTGTCTTGTGACTGTGAGGCCTCATATACAGTAATTACAGCCCTGCAGCATTGGCATTGATTTTGTTGAGATTTTGAAAGCTTTAGAATTTTAGCTGATAAAAAAAAATGAAGATGTATAAAGCACACAAACACACACTGTGTCTGATCACCTGATGTGACTGACCCATGAACCCATGAGCCGTCCAGTGGGTCTGAGTCAGCAGTATCACCACACTGCCTGCTTTGTGTGTCCAGGACAGTGTGAGGTTGTGAGTCCAATAGCATTACAGTGTATTTATTATTATGAAGAGCATTAAGGTCTATTACAAAGAACAAAGCCCAGGCACTAAAATTCATGAGCAAATGCAAACTAGAGAGAGGCAAAATGTGAAGAGTTCAGTGTCAGTGAGGCAATGTTTTTGTTTTATAGCAGGTTTGGATATAGTTCCGTTCCTCATTGATTGGCTGAGTCACGTTGGAAGCTGTTAAAATACCCAATAAACACGCTCCTTTGACCGCGTAAGAGTTCATTAAAATGTTAATGCGCTAAACTAAAATGACCACTCATACCAGCGCTGATGTGTCACTTCGCAACCACATTGTCTAGCCACTGTTCAAGAACTATATTGCTTGGCGGAAGAATAACAGAACAGCGAAGAGCGTTTACGGGGCATGTGACGTTCTAGTGTCGCCCTCTAGTGTCGCTTAGAGGTAACTGCATGTTACTGGCGCTGCAAAAATTACAATCACTCAGCCGGTCTGTGTTCGTGATATTTAACTCGGTTTCAGCAGTTGTTTGACAAGAAAGGAGACAACCCAAACAAGTTGCATGGAACACAAAGAAGGATCAAGAAAAAGTAAGATTTTTAAACACTGGCGCGTGGAAATCCTCCTGTATTTGGAGGTTGCTAAATAAATGCTGCCTGCAGTCTTGACCTGCAGACCCAATACGTCTCAGGGGGATATGTTGAGCTTAATGGGAACATATTAAAGTTATTTTCCAGCCTTAGGTTCTACTGCTTTGCTCTGTCAAAATAAAGGGGGACAGAGCCGGCCCTGACCAATTTGGTGCCCTAGGCAAGATTTGAGCTGGTGCCCCTTTCATCACTGGCAATATTTGAGAAACAAAAAAATGTACAGAATTACAACAATATTAAAGAAACCTAAATGCACTAAACATAACAAGGAATTCTAAATATAATATAAATAAGGGTATTGCACAAAATACAAACCAAATTGAAAACATAATGATTTATTGATTTTTCTCCCTCCTGTGGCCAAAACGGGTTTATTTTATAACCCTGTTATCAAAACGATAGTGTGCTTCTTGAGCCAAAGGCAGTGCAATACTCTGCTTCATACTGATTACATGTAGCCTTGTTCTACAGCCTTACTCGCCTTGGCTTTCTTGCAGCAAACAGGATGATTTGTGCAGCACACTTAAAAGAAAAAGTGTATTTCTCAAAATGATGCTGTAGGTTATTCCCCAAACACCTTCCTAGTCTTTCCTACTTTCCTTACCTACATTTAAGTAGGAAAAGTTAACTCTAGCTGTTTATTATTTCAGAGCTTACTAGAGGTCAGCCCCTCACTAGAGGCACAACTGTCTTGATCACTGCCCCCCACCCTCCAGTACAGAACAAATAGTGATATAATCCTCTGCAATAACATACCTAACAACAAATTCTTCTCAAATGGGATTCCATGGGATAACATATGACCAAATTGAGCTCTGTGATCTAATGCGTATCCATTTGGGGGTTCTTGTTAGGAAAAAGGTTGGGAGCCCCTGTTTTAGAGGGCCAACGATGGGAGCCTATTCAATACAGCACGTCTATAAGGGAAGCTGGAGAATGCCCATGGTACAACAGAGGATTCTGCATCCATGGTACCGTAAGTCCATAATACACGCACACCACAAGTGTTGTTCTAGTCTGAAACTGGGATGACAAATTAAGCTGTACCTTTAAAACAATTGTACAATTCATGAGTCTTTGTTTTCATGGGATTCTAAAACACACGATGGAACAACTTGTCCAAAGCATTGGCAGTCAAATGCGTGAACATCACTCAGCCAAGGCTTTAGAAGCCAAACGACTCTAATATGTCTCTTTTGTGGTTTCATCTCCCACAGGTCCAAACTGCATGTATAGCCACGTTAAAGGGGTTCTGTGCCCTAACTATTTGTTAGGCTTTTGTCCACGTGGAGCTGACTGCAGCTACAATCAGTAAGATCTCCATTTATTTTTCTTCTCTCAGACTACCATTCATGAGCCTCA